>JAOQIF010000059.1:0-158825 GCA_026260285.1 Colletotrichum sansevieriae | reverse complement strand
GAGGTGAATCCCTCCTAGAAACTCCCTCTTTTAGATAGCAACGAAGAATACTATTACTTCTTTTACTATTACTATTATTACCCCTGCTTACGTAACGATTACGTAACCTACCGACTAACAGCCTATATACTAATTTAGAGCCCTTCTGCTTAGTTATTACTAATAAATTCTATAATAGCTAGAAGAATAACGTAATTATAACTCTTCTTTAAGAGTCCTTCTAATTTAAAATATCTCTATTAACTTTAAAATGCTATCTCTAGAAATAGGAACTTCGGTGCGAAGTCTATATAGTCTTCTTAGTAAGATTACTCTAATATATCCTTGAGCTATTTTTTATATACCGCCTCTTAGAACTAGACCTCCTTGCTTGCTTATAAGTAGAGGGGTTTATAATCTTATAACGTAGTCTATCTAATATCTGAAAATGCTATTAGTTATAGCATTAATAATCTCCCGAGCAGATCTAAGTAGCTTTAAGTAATACTATAATATATCTATAGTCGACTAACGAGGTTATATAACTCTTAAGGAACTTTAGCTAGTAGTTCCTTTATATATTTATATACTAGCATAGCTATATTATTAGCTATAATGCTTTATATAAGGCATATTATATAGTTTTTCCCGAGGAAGTTACCGCCCGACTTCAAGAGATCTGATACTAATAAAAGGGTTAGACTATACCCGGGCTAAACTTTATTTAGTTACTTAATATATATAATAAACTACTTCTATTTAGGATTGAGATATATGCTATAATTAATGCCTACTCGCAATATATTATATAGTTTTATATTAGGTTTTTAGTATATATAATACGATCTATCCTTACTTAGTACCTCTCTATACTTTAATATTAGAAAGTTATACCCCGGATTATATAGTCTAACTATAGTATTAAGACTGCTCTTATTACTAGGGCCTAGTAATATCTATTATAGGACTATATAAAGAGACTACTAAGCCGACTAGGAGAGGATATATTAATTGAATTCTATAACTATTAGATATTTAGTAAGAGTATTTATAACGTTAAGATTAAGAGCTAGTAGAATTAGCTCTGCTAAGCATAGTCTGCATTCTAGCGTATAAGTTCTCTATCTCTATATATTAATATTATAACTAATCTTAATAGGCGTATTTCTACTAACTCTAGATATTTAGTCTCTTCTACCCTATATTACTTATAGACCGAATTACTCTATTATTTATCTTTCTGCCCTTAATCCGTAAGGACTTTAGTAATTTTATTCAGCTCTGGAATAACTATACTATATAGGTATAAAAGAGCTGACTATATATAATATCTAGGCAACCTTAGAAGTTATATTATTACTATAATCTAATAACTATAAAGGACTTTACTTAGCCGATTAATCTCAAAAAGGTCTAGGAGATGCTAGCTATATTATTATAAGAAGAGCTTAACTTAGATTAATATTTACTAGAGTATATATTAAATATCTATAGAGATATTATAGCCTCTGCACAGAATCTCCATCCTATATCGGAATTCTATAGGTTAAAGTATCTATAGATTGAGGTATATAACTTCTTATAGTAACGTTTTGAGCTATATATAATTTCAAAGTATAGCCTAGAGGTTACCCTACTTAAAAAGTAGGATAATAGAGTAGAATAAGTAAAAGTACGGCTTTAGTAGTTTAGTATTAATATTAACTAAATCCTAATAATACCTGATAATAATAGTGAGAGAGATATAGATTAAACTAGCTTTATATTTATAGCTATAACTTAAGAATAATTTAGATATCGCTAAGATTAGGTAGATTAGTTTCAATCTCTTCTACTTCTTTAACTATAATCTCTTCCTAGCTTGCTTCTTTAGATTCCTCTAGGATAATAGGCTTAATATCCTATATATCTACCTTTAAAATTATACGTTTCTAAGACCTAGATTGCTTCTTAATTTACTCCTTAGCTTTAATAGCTTTTACTATAGGTTTCTACTCGGTTCGAGTCTAAATATATATAGATTTAGCTATATCGTTCTTAGAGGTAGTTATTATAACCTTTAGTATAGGATATTACTTAAACCGGATCTTCTTTAAGATATTTAGGTTAGAAATAACTAGCTTAATTTGCCTCTAGGAGACTAGTTAAAAGGTATAAATCTCCTTCTTAGGGATAATTAATAACTCCTTAAGAAATATATAAAGATTTATAGTATTATATATAACGCTACGAAACTTATGCATATTTATAGGGTTCTTTAGGTTTACTAGCATTGCTTACTAATCCTAGTCTAGGAAATGCTTCTCTATAGTAAACTTTATAAGAATATAACCTATTATATCTATATAAGAAGTATAGGTAGTTATTATTAAGAACTATGACTTTCCTATAAACTTCTTAATAGCTTCTATATAAGTATATATTTGAATTAGGATTCCGTCGAGGTCCGTCTTATAGAAGGATATAATCTATAGGTTAATTATAATATTAGTTATTAGGTTTATAATCGGCTCGTTCTTAGTATATTTAATACTAGCTTATTATTCCTCTATACTACGTGTGACGACAGGCTCCCGAAGTATAGCTAATTGCGCATTAATAGCTAACCTAGATCAATTAATATTGAGTTATAGAAGGGAAAAGTCGGAAGTAGGGGCGCGGGCGCGCGAGGGCTCTATGGGCGCGCCTAGTGCGCTTACTATAGGTTACGTACCTAAGCACGTGACGTGCTCTGAGGCAGGCATAGCGCTAGCGCTATAATAATACCCCCCCCTTCTCTATAGGTTTCTATCCGTAGAAACCGTTTATTATATATATAAAAGCAAAAATCCCCTGCCCTATAAGCCTCGTTTCCTCTCTTTATATAATAAAAGCAGTAAATCTACTAATATAATAGCTTAAGTAGGCTAGCGTGCGCGCGTATGTGTGCAGCTAGCGTATAGCATCTTTATACTCTAATCCTATAGGCGTTATATCCTGCTACTATTATTATTATCTTATGCATATTAGGCCTCTATAGCTACGTTATTATTATCTCGCGCAGCAGGCTCTTTATCTACTATAGCAGCATCTAGCTATAACTATAGGTTCTTTAGCAGGCCTTTAGTAGTAGGGTGCGCCTCGTGGAAAGCTTATATTACTACTAGGGCGTGCTTAAAAGCTTCTATATCATACTACTTAGGGTCCTTATTATAGCTTAGCTAATCGACGTAGTATTATAATTTCTACTAGTAAATTCGTAACTAGATAACTTTATTAACCTTAAACTCAGGACTATTAGTATATTTAATATATAGTAGTAGCGTAGTATGCTATCCTAGTAGCGGGTTATTACTAGCTTTCTATAGCTAGCTCGGGTTAAAAGTATTATATACCTAGCGGCTAGGTAGTAGATCTATAACCTAAGTACCCCTAAGGCCTGCTGCCTTGATCTTATATAGTCCGTCCTAGGGTATTAATAGTTTTAACTATATTAGAGAGCGCTAGCTTTTTATTAATACCTAAACTAAGTTACTTATAGCGAGGTTATCTAGGCAGCGGCTTCGGTTTACTATGCGCATATACTAGCGCTAGGTAATAGCTATCTACCCTGAAGTAATATGCTAGGCGTTGTGTATTTAGCTGATTATAGCTTGAGCGTCCTTGTAGTTTAGTTTATTATAGGTATTATCGAATTTCGTTATATACTTGCTCTAGTTATAGCTTATTCTCGGTTTATAGCCCTGCTCGATCTCAAATAGCAATAGGCCTATAGCTTCGCTAGGGAGATAGGCTTATATAAAGTCAGCTACGGGTAATAAATCGCTCTAGTTATCTATATATTTATTAATAAGGATCTATAAGTATTACTAGAGGTACTAGTTTATAACCTCTATTTATCTATCTATCTATAGATAACTTGCTATAGAGAGGCTAATTTATATACTAGTAATCTTATAAAGTTTATTCTAGAAACCTGAAATAAACTAAGCTCTATAGTCTAATATAATCTTATTAAGGAAACTAAAGTATAGGAAAACATAGCGGAAAAATATCTAAGCTATATCCCTTATAGTAACTATTTTATAGTAGGGAACTAAAACTAGACGCTTAGAAAGGCAGCAAATTATAACCTAGATAGCGTTAAAACTATAGCGATCCTTTAGCAGGGTTATAAAGTCTATTGCAATAAACTGCTAAAGCTATACAGGGATTAGCAGTAGTCTTAGTTCTCCTGGGGTTATATCTCGCAGCTTCTAGGCCTTATAGTAAGTATAATAGTTATAAATATATTGCTCAATATCTCTAGTTAGACCTTGCTAGTAGTACTAGCTTTTAATAATCTTAGCGGTCTTATTCTATCCTAGGTGCGCTAGGGGTTATTATCTATAAACTTCTTATATAATATATATGCAGAGGTTTTCCTCTGCTAGTACTATTATATAGCTATCTATTAATAGTAGCCCTTCCCCCTCCTTGATTATCTAGTGCCCTAGGTCTTTGCTAGCTAGGGTATAGCAGGCCTTAAGGGATAGCGTCTCTAGGTCCCTATTTAGCTGCAGGATATATTCAACTAGCAGCTAGCCTTATAGTTCGCTTATAGGCTCGAGAGCGCTAACTATAAGCTCTAGGGCGGTTAACGCAGTAGTTAGTATCTATCGAAGTTCTTCTAGGACCTCTAGAGATAATATAGAGGGCTTTAGCATAACTTAAGTCCTGCTAGTATCCTTAATATCCTTTTAGGTATATAGGTCCTCTGCTTTATATAATAGTATATCTACTAGTATATTTTCCTAGCCTAGCTAGTATTATATTATAAAATTATAGTTAAATAGTAGGCTCGTCTATTTAGCTTATCTCGTATTTAGGAGCTATTTAGTTATAAAAAATAGAAGGGTTTAGTAGTTTATAATTATATTAAAACGTTATAATACTAATATTAGTTCTATATGCTATTCCTCTAGCGCTAGGATAATTGCGAGCATCTTATAGTTATAAATCGGGTAGTTTATTTCTATAGGGCTTATAGTCTTAGAGAAAAAAGCCACGGGGTGCTATAGGTTATTATTAGGTTGCTGCTATAGTAAGGCCCTAGTATAAATAGAAATAGAGGCGTCTGTTTCTACACGTATAGGCAGGTCTAGGCTCTAGTATTGCAAAACAGGGGCTAAAGATAGGGCAGCTTTTAAGCTCTCGAAGCCTTCTTTATAGTTACTAGTCTATTTATATTTAACGCCCTTAACTATAAGCTGGTTTAGTAGTCGAGCTATCTTATTATAATTTCTAATAAAATGTCTATAGAAGTTATAAAATCTAAGGAATAAT
Organism: Colletotrichum sansevieriae; assembly: GCA_026260285.1. Lineage (NCBI taxonomy): Eukaryota > Fungi > Ascomycota > Sordariomycetes > Glomerellales > Glomerellaceae > Colletotrichum > Colletotrichum sansevieriae. The sequence goes on along the minus strand of JAOQIF010000059.1, from coordinate 153,542 downwards.
TATATACCCTTAACGTTCTTAGGTAGCTACTACGTTCTAATAACTTCTACCTTTTCTAGGTTGGGCTATAAACCCTCTATAGATATAATAAATCCTAGGTATTTTATCTAGGTAATACTAAACTTATACTTCTTAATATCAGCTTATAATCCTACTTCGCGCAGCTAGTCTAGCACCTTAGTAACGTGCTTATAGTGCTCTGCTAGGTCGTCTGAGTAGATTAGGATATCGTTTATATATACCGTGCAAAAGTTGTTAAGGTATTTTATTAGAACCTTGTTTATATATCGTTAGTATGTTAAAGGGCTGTTATAGAGCCTAAAAGGTAATACTAGGTACTTATATACGCTGAGTTAGGTCTTGAATATCGTAAGGTCTTCATAGCCTTTAGCGATATAGATCCTATAAAAGGCTTATCTAATATCAAGCTTAGTATAGATTTTAGCTTTATATAGGCCCGCGAGCGTATTTTCTATTAGCAGCAACGGGTACTAATCTTTCTTAGTTTCAGCGTTTAGTTAGTAGTAGTTAATATAGAACCGCAGGCTGCTATTATATTTGCGAATAAATAGGGTAGGCGAGGCCTAAGGGGCATCGCTCGTAGTAATAAATCCCTTATCTAGATTATCTTTCAGATACTCCTAGGTTGCTTCTAGTTCTTCTAGCGATTATTTATAGAGTAGCGAGTACTATAACCTATCCTAGCTGCTTTCTATAAGCTCGATCTTATAGTTATATAGCTAGTATAGCGCTAGTTTATTACTAGCAGCTTTGCTAAAGATATCAGCCTATAGTTATAGTTCTAGCGGTAGTTTTTTTTTAATTAGGTGCTGAGTTTCCTCTATATCGTTATATAATAGGTCTTTTATAGCGCGTTTCTTAGCCTTCTTGCTATTAATTAGCTTATTAAGTTTATATAGCGATATAATGCCGACTTCTATAGCCTTATATCCTATTTAATATTTAAAGGATAATACGTTAATAATTAGATTTAGCGCTAGCTTAATAAGCGTGGCTTCGAATAGTACTAGGTCCCGCAGCTATAATAGATATCTTTCCTTATATTAGATAGTTTTGCTATATAGGGCGCGTTCTATCTTATCCATAGATTTAGCAGCATCCTCGCGCTATATATAGGATAGCGGTTCGGGCTATTTAAGTATTTTAACTAGCTAGGATGCTATCTTCTTATTATAAGCTATAGCGTTTATTTCAAAGGTCTTCTAATAGCGCTCCGCATTAAGCTAGTATTCTAGGTCTATCTTATTAGGTATAAGCAGATCCTCTGCCTACTAAATAATAGTTAATAGAAAATCCCTAAGTAGGGGTATATCTTCTAGCTAGCTAAGGCGCTAGTAGCGCACGTTTAGGGATATATTATAGTATTCGAACTACTTATAGCTAAGTATTAAGTTATATTATCTAATATTAAGCTATAGAAGGGGTATCTTTAAAAGTACCCTATAGTTAATATATAAATTAACGGTCTATACTATATCTATAGCATCTAATTATTCTCTATTAAATCTAGATATAGGGATAGGCTATTCTAGTATATACTAGGGGGCCTAGTAAAAGTCCCTTAGTAGCGTTTATAGGCGTAGGTATATAAATCTATAACTATTTGCTCTAGTATTAAGTAATATATATATAAGAATACTATATCTATTATATATTATAACGAGTTCTATCTCAAGGGGCTATCCGCCTATTAGGTATTATAAGTTAATAGATAAAAGCGCGAAGCGTATATCTTATATATTATTATTCTCCCCTAGCTAGGAGTCTGCTTTAACTAGGGGCTCTAGTTTTCCGAGCTATTATAGCAGCTCTTAGCAAGTTCCTCAAGCTCTATAATATTTATAGTAGCCTTTTTTATAGGGTACTCTCTAGAGTGGTATCCTGGCTTGCTATAGCTATAGCAGGCGCTAGAAGCCTTTAGGGTCTTATATAGCTTAGTATCTATATAAGTTCTAGTCTTATTAGTACTAGTACGCATTCCGCTAGTACTAGGGCTAGAACCGGAGCTAGTAGCAGCAGCAAGGCGCGATCTAGTACTAGGGGTGGTGCAGGTAGTACTAGAGCAGCCCTTATTCTTCTCGTAGTTAGTATTTATAATATTAGTAACCTTAGCAATATAATCCGAGTACTAGTAGAAGTTATACTACTCCTTAGCAAGGTATTAGTTAATAACTATATTCTAGATTTATAGCAGCAACTTATTATAGAATATATAGCACTAGCAGTCCTCGTGAACCTTAGCCTCGCAGGCCTTCTAAATAAAAAGGTTATACTACGCTTAAATATTACTATATAAGATAGTAATCTTATTAAGGTTATAGCAGGCGTCCTTAACGCGTATAGCGCTAGTATAGTTATTCTTTAGCTACTTAATTAGGGCCTTAGCAGTCTAGATTTTGCTAGTATAGGTGAGTAGTAGTAATACTAGATTAGTAGTATTGCTACTAATACGGGAGGTAATATAATCTAGCCTCTTGCTATTAGGGTAGTTGCTTATAGCCTTAAGGCACGTTCTAATATAGTATAGCTAAAAGTCGAACTTAGGGTTCTTACTATCCCGCCTATCTTAAATACTAGTAAAGATAGGAATTTTAATAAGCTTAAGCAGGGCTAAAGAAGAAGTCTTGCTAGATATTATAGAGATAGGTATTCCCTTATAGAAGTAGTAGTTATTATCTTTAACTAACTAAAAGCAGTAGGTTAAGGTAGTAATTATAGCGTTAATCGTATTTCTAGGGGGTGCTAATATATTAGAGTAGTTAAATAGGTATCTAGGCGAGCGGGATTAGCTATGCTTAGAGGAGATACTAGGGCGCATAGCGAGCTCTATAGATAGCTACTTGTTAAACTCTCTAAGCTCTATAACCTAAGTCTAGAGGGTAGTCTTTTCTATAATAAGGGTATTAACTTAATACTAAAGATAGCTATTCTAAGCCTTAAGGGTAGTATCCTCGCGCTAGTTGCTAGTATCTAATTAGTTTATAAATAACTAAGTAGTATTATTAGCCTTTAGTATAATTATCTCGCTATTTAGAGCCTTATTTATAGATTATAGGGCTCTAATCTTAGATTATAAAGAGGCTTCCTTAGTAGCACCCTCGCGGGAGGTATCTGCTATAAACTTATTGAAAATATCCCTATAGGACTCGAGCTAGGCTGCGCGTTAGTAAAGGGCTCTAATATTATTAGCTATATAGATAAAGTTAGCATAAAGCATCTAGGCCTCCTAGCCCTAAATAGCGCGCTACTCGACCTAGCTAGTAACCTAAGTAAAGAGATTCTTAGAGTTATCCTTATATACTTTCTCAAAAGCTTATTAGTCCTATAAGTACTTATTATTATTACTAAAAAGGTTAGAGTCCCTAATAATAAAGTTGCTACTATTAAACTGCTTATATACGATTTTTATATAATAAATGCAGTTAGTAGTAGTAATCTCGAGCAGAAGGTCCTCAACGGGCTATATGCGGATAGGATGCTCGAGGTCTATAGTAGCGATCTCTAGTATAAGGCCCTGGGCGCCCTTAAGCATCTTATATATATAGCGTTAGCGCTCTTTTAGCTGCTTTAGGGGCTTGAGCACCTCCTGCGTATTTAGGATGAAGCATAAGCCGCCTATAGTACTATAGCTATAGTAGTGCTTAGCTAAGCTATCCTTACCCTTCTCATTCTCGCGCGCTATTTCTAATTAATACGAGGGGTATATAATTAGTTAGATCGGTAGGTATATAATAAAATAGGGTATATTATTAACTATACTTATAGCGTTTCTTAGTTAGGTTGCTCTTAGCTATATATATAGGGTTTATATAATAGGGTTTTTTACTACGGATTAGTAGTTAGTGCTTCTAGGGAAAGTTAATATTATGCTTCCGTTACTAGAGATAAATTAATTAAAGAACTTAATATACTATAATAATAAGCTCCCAAAGTATAGCTAATTACATATTAATAGCTAACCTAGATTAATTAATATTGAGTTATAGAAGGGAAAAGTTGGAAGTAGGGGCGCGGGCGCGCGAGGGCTCTATGGGTGCGCCTAGCGCGCTTACTATAGGTCACGTGCCTAAGCACGTGACGCGCTCTGAGGCAGGCACGGCGCCAGCGCCGTGACATACGTTAAATAGCAGTTAAGAGGCCTAGCTAAGGCTTAATATTAGGTGTGAAAAGGCCCTATTTAGTAGGATTAGCTATACTTTTATATAACTCGGCTTAGAAGATCTCAGGAGTTAGTAAGGTTTTAAAATTATTAGAATTAACGAGGTTAATAATAGCTAGCTCTATAATAGAAGATAAATCTAATTAGTAGTATATATAGAACTACTATTTTCTAACTAGTTTTATTATGAAGTAGTTAATTATTACCTATTTTAGGCAAATTAACGATATCTTAGCTATAGCTATTAGATATAACTAAAAATACGAGACTACTAAGATATGAAATTATATAGAAGTATATAGTTTTATGAATTTATATAATAAAGTATGCGATTCGCTTAGAGTATATAATAAATATAAATATATATTAATTATTAAAGGGGTATTACTGATTTTACAGATAGTATATACCTAGAGTAGAAATCTGGCTATAAGCGGTAAGTTTTGAATTTTGACCTAGTGCGTCCTGCAGGCTGCTGTAAATTACCCCTCCATCTGCCCCTCCAAGAAGCAGCCGTTTGCCGAGTTGGGGACCTGCACTATTCGCACCATGCCCCCTGTCCCTGTGGGTCCGCTAGGGTGTGTGCTATCATTTCGTTGCTCCGATTGTCCCGAGTTGGCGACATGACTACGGCTGACTAATTGCCCAATGACACCTTCTTTCCATCAAGGTGAGCCGAGCTATCAATCCGTCGATAACAGCCGCCTCGGGATCGGCTACGCAAGCTGTCGTGGAGTACGAAAGTAGCGATCGCCCGGGCAGGCGCAGCCGATGGCATGCGCTTTGACGACTCAAACTGACCGGTCCCAAGAACCCCTGGGAGAGTTATTTTGTCTTGGTTTACCCGAGCGCGCGGCTCTGGTGGCTTGCCGGCTCCCTTCACCACCTATGCATAGTAGCTGCGAGTGCTTTCCCTCAAAACGGACGACGAAGCCACTGGGTAACTTCTCGGAAATAGATTATGACCTGAAGCAGGTATGGATGGATCACTAAGAGACTAAGCTTTTTCATATTATTATTTTCCTATCAAGACGGGACCGTAATGAACCGGTCATTGGCAGATGACGAATATGGCAGCCAAGAGAACTGAAAACACAATGACAGTGGTCTCTGGCTTTAGAACGTCGTGCGCGCTGATGTGACGAGACAGAAAACGTCGAACGCCGAGAACAGCTTTGAGTTTATCTACAAACGACGATGTACATGTAAAACAACATGGCAAGTGCTCAAAAATATGCCGGTATCCTCAGCCAGTCAGTCTTTATAAATCCTGGATCTTGTGAGCCGCCAGTCCCCCGGCTGGGTGCCCCTATCTCGCCGTCTGTTCTTTATGTTCCAAACACGAAGAAGAAACCAGAACCGACAAAAGCGCCACTACTCCGGCCAGCCGTCCTCCAGAGATCTGCTTACGATTATTCTTGCTTGCAATCTGAGCGCGCTCAAACGCCTTACTTCGAATAGATCTTGATACGATTGATGGAGCCAGAGGAGTTATTCGAACGCCGTTTGGGATGTTTCCGACCATGTCAAAAAATTCAACACCAAATTTGTTTGGAGCTTGAAGAAACCTAAAAGATATTTTGGGTGACAACGTGAAAGACATGTGACCACAACAATACAACAAGGCAAATACTCCAGATCTCTTACAGAAAGTCCAAAACATTCATGAAAGGAATTCAAGGACGCATTGTATCTTGTCTTTTATTCACATCTGTTTGCACATGCCGGAACGTTCTGCAAAGGAGTTTTGGCAGGGTTCTCCTGTCAGTGTTGTGCCCTGCATGTGTCGCGAATGACTTCTTCCCGATATTACGGGTCTCCAGGTATCGACAGCTTCATGCAGGACTGACGACAAGGCTGCGAGGCCACCACTCCTGCCGACTAAGCGGAGGCTAGGTCTGATCTTCTCTTGAAATAAAATCTATAACTTCTCGAATTCAAAATATCTTTTCTTCTCTTCTCCTCAACCACAACACCATCCAAGGCTGACTTCACCACCTCACGACCAACGACACAACCATTGCTGAGTCGTGAGATATCCACGTTCAACAAGACAATTGATAGAGATCAGTCCCATTTTTTCAACGCAGTGAGTAAATTTCCTGCTTTTCTCTCCCACACGTCGCTTGCACCACCCGTCATGCTTTTCCTTCTTCTCTTCATAACAACACCACAAAAAACACATCGCGACCTTTGGTGTTGGATCTTCGATTTCCCCCCCTTCTGCTGAGCGTGACTTCGGACTACCTTCCCAATTGTTTCCCCTCACCTTTTCGCGGATTTCGAGCGAGCATGGCTATCTCTTCCCTGGGGGTGTTTGTGGCCATGGCGGCTGGATTCACATCTCGAGACGACGGCGACGAGTCCGTATCCTCGTACTTCGGTTCGGACTGCGCCAATGGCGAGATGAAGGCGGCTTATATCGAACTCCAGCAGTCTTGTTCATACCCTCCGGCGATCCCTCGCAGCCCGTCTCCCTTGGACGACAGCTGGGAAATTGGTAATTGCGATCCTAAATTTGCGCTCCTTCCTTTCCTTCGCTCCCAGGATGCTCAAGCAATAGCGCCTTCCTTTCTTTCCTTTCCATTTTTTCTCGTTTATTTTTTTCCAACTTAATATTGCTAAAGGCCCGAGAAAAGTCTTCGCGTCTGCCTTCGCTACCTTCCACTTTTTTCCATCTTCGTGCTTATACTTGAATTGCGGTTTCACTGATCAATTGAACCAGTCTCGAATTCTCCGGCCAACGCGGGTGTACATCACTTGCCGCATCATTTAGAGCAATCTTCCCACTCTTCTCACTCCTCTCTGAATTCTCGTATTTCTCGTACCGACGACAAGATGTCTGCTTGGGGCGCTACTGGCGACGACGCCTGGGGAACCAACAATGCTTCTGGAGGCAACACCGGTGCCGGCGATGATCCCTGGAATAATCCTCAGGGCGGCGATGGCGGCGGTGAGCGAGGCGCCTGCTTCAACTGCGGCCAGAATGGGTGAGTTTCTCCCTCGCTGGTATTTTCTCATCTACTGACATCGTCACCATCATCAGCCACAACAAGGCCGACTGCCCTGAGCCCCCCAAGGCTTTCGATGGTACCTGCAACGCCTGCGGACAGACAGGCCACCGCCGCCGCGAGTGTCCCGATGCTCCCGCCATGACTTGCAAGGTTTGTGGCCAGGAGGGTCATATGCGCAAGGACTGCCCCGACAAGCCTCCCGACCTTTGCCGCAACTGCCACGAGGAGGGTAAGTCATCGTCCTCCCTACTGACCGGGCAAACTGACAAACACGAACAGGCCATGCCGTTGTCGATTGTAAGAACCCTCGCAAGATCGACCTCAGCATGATCGAAGACGTCGAGGCTGACCAGGCTTGGAACGAGCTCGTCGAGGCCGTCTCGGATCGTGATGGCGTTGAGGCCAAGGAAGCCATTCAGAAGTATATCAAGCACTACCCCGAGATGACTTACACCGATCTCGAGGAGGCCTTCCGCAACCAAGAGATGGGAATCTATCTAGTCGCCACCGAGCGTGCTCTCGCTCCTACTCACACCAACATGGACCTTCAGGGTAATCTGGAGAAGAAGTACACTATCCAGTACCGCTTCTCTCCTAACCCTGAGCGAGCTCGTGAGAAGGAGTCTTGGCCTCCCACTGTCGAGGAGAACATGAACCGCCTCAAAGACGCTGGTGAGCCTGTCTCTCGTCTCATGTCGAAGTGCAACAACTGTGACGAGCTTGGTCACAACAGCAGAGCCTGCCCCCAGGAGGCCAACGAGAAGATTCGCGTCACCATCACTTGCTACAACTGTGGCGAGGAGGGTCACCGCGTTCGCGACTGTAAGTTCACGCGTTTCAATTACAACTTCTCATCACTAATAGTCTCAGGTCCCACCCCTCGTGTCGACAAGTTCGCTTGCAAGAACTGCGGCCAATCCGGTCACAAGGTCTCTGAATGCACCGAGCCGCGCAGCGCTGAGGGTGTTGAGTGCAACAAGTGCCACGAGAGTATGTTTTCTCCTTCGTCATGGCAATTTCTTCTGCTTACCTACTCACTCAGCTGGTCACTTCTCCCGCGACTGCCCTACCGGCGGCGGCGGCGGCGGCCGTTCTTGCCACAACTGCGGTCAAGAGGGTCACATCTCCAAGGAGTGTACTGAGCCTCGCAAGATCAAGTGTCGCAACTGTGACGAGGAGGGTCACACTGCTCGTGACTGCGATAAGCCTGTCGATGGTGAGTGAAACAGTTTTTCTCCATGTTCTCCGCTAACTCTTCAAAGTCACTCGCCTCAAGTGCATGAACTGCGGCGAGATGGGCCACAAGAAGTACCAGTGTCCCAACCCCCCCACCGAGGATGTTGACAAGTTCGCTTCTTCTTCTGGCGGCGGTGGTGGTGACTCTGCTGACACCTGGGGTTCTGGCGGCGGTGGTGATTCTGCTGATGCCTGGGGTTCTGGCGGTGGCGAGACCGCCCAGACAAGCAGCGGCTGGTAGATGCGTCTTTCACAGCGCGCATCTGACGATTTGGAACGTTCGGTGACACTCTAGTTGGCTTTGAGGTCATGATTTTCTCGCTGCCACGGCAGACGACAAGGTCTTCGAGAAAACGGATGGTAAATTCTTCTTGATCATTGCACATGGCTGGTGTTGTCTTCTGCAGATAGACGCACGTAGAAAAAGGGCAATGTTCATGACCAAACTGGCGTGCTTTCACCGTGTGGTTTCTTCCAGCCTATGTTCTCCCACTTCCAGGCTGTACTTTACAATTGGTTTCGAGTATGTGATGTCCAAAATGCGCTGAGCTTAGACTTCGGGACCCTAAAAGGTGGCCTTGTCTTTTTATTTCATGACGCTCTTAACTTTGCCCGTCTTCGCAATGAACGCCCACGCCCCCCACACCGCCGGGCCACTCCGTCACGACGCAAAAATCTTCATCAAGCCCTCCATCGCCATATTACCACCACTAAACACCAATCCCAAATCCCATCCTTTCTCGCCGGCCTCCTTCTCCACCATACTCCTGAAATCCTCATTGAACAATGCAACCGCAAGAGGCACAGCAGCGCTCGGCTCCACGACGAGCTTGAACCTCTCAAGAACCAACTTCACGGCGGCCTTAATCTCCTCCTCAGACACGCTATACATACTCTCCACCAACCGGCGCTCGTAGATGACGCTCCAGGGAAACTTGCCCACAGGCGTTCTCAGCCCGTCGGCAATCGTCAGAGTCTTGACGCTCTCAACCCTCCTTCCCGCCTCGAACCCTCGTTTACAGTCATCGGCGCCCTGGAACTCGGGCTCCGCGCCAAACACCCGGATCCCGGTCCCCTCGCAGCTCAGTGCCACGCCCGAAAGCATGCCACCACCTCCACACGGCGTCATGATCGCGTCCAGGGCCTTGCCGCTGCTGCCACCGGGGGGCAGGCCGGTGGAGTTGAAGGTCGGGTTTTCGGACGAGTGGCCCGCGGCAATGAGGTCGCGGACCTGCTCTTGCAGCTCGAGGCCGAGGGTGCCCTGCCCGAGCATGATGTCTGGGTGGTCGTAGGGCGGGACGAGGCGCGCGCCCGTGTCGGCGATGACGCTGTCGGCCATGGCTTCGCGCTCGACGCTGGTGCTCCCGCTGAAGATGACGTTGGCGCCGTAGCCGCGCGTGCCGGCAATCTTGTTAGCGGGTGAGATGTCGGGCATGACGATGTGGGCGGGAATGCCTGCTTCCTTGGCCGCTAGTGCGAGAGCCTGGGCATGGTTTCCTGTTGCGATTGTTAGCGAAACCCTTTTTCTCGAGATTCTTTGGTAGCTGAGGCTTTCCAAAAAGAACACTCAGATCGACATCCAACGGCCAAGCGAGGTATCCCTTACCGGAGCTGTGAGTGACCACGCCCTTCTCCATGCCACCGTTCTCCAGCCACCCGGGCTCCTGCTTCAGTCGCTCAACGGCGTGGAACGCGCCGCGGACCTTGAAGGCGCCGATGCGCTGCAGGTTCTCACACTTGAACCACATCCTTAGAACGGGCTTCGCGGGCGTGCGGCCTTCCCATTTCGTACCCTTGAGGTCCTCTGGACTACGAGGCGTCGAGGCTAGGTTCGTGAGGGTCTTGTTGGTGAGAACGGGTGTGTAGTGCACGTGAGGTTTGACGATTTCGTGAGCCTCGACGACGGAAGCCCGCTCCAGAGGGCGGCAGGTCCTGAGGTCGGCCATGGTCTTCTGAGGTATGTTGACCGCGAGTCTTTTTTTCCTGACGTTTTACCGGTGGCGAATGAACGCAGTAGCGTCTCTCCGTGTCACGACTTTACCAGGTTGAGTCTTTCACCTCGAATTCTACAAATAATCGAGGGGAACGAAAATATGTCGCGGGACGAAGGGTGCCCTCTTATTCAGTTCAAGTTGAGTGTGAGCAAGTGCAGGTAGGGGGACGTCGAATGGGAGACGTGTTTCCGTCCGATGCGGGATCGGGGACATCTGGTGGGGCTGCGCCCTCCGGGCGGGGCTACCCTCTGCATTGCCGATGACTCGACCCGACGCCGTGTCTATGAAAAGGCGTTGTTGCCTTGACATTTGCAGCCAGTTGCGACACCGTTTTGCCCTGCATCGACATTGGCATTCTAGGCTGGAGGGTGGGCATTGCAAAAGACGAGAAAGCTCAGTCACGTCCAGCAGCAGGTGGCTAAAATGGATGCGTGGGTTGAAGTGTAGAGCCTCCGAAGTTCCCTCAATCAGCATGCCTTCTGCCTCTTCGCAGGCATATCACGTTGCAAAAGCCGGTGACGAAATGGTCACACCAGACCGAAGTTGAAGTATTGTTGAAATCATTAATGATCATATTCGTATCCTGTCTAGCTTGTGGGAAGACACAGCCCTGGCCCAAATCTTTTACTGGTTGTTCCACTCAGAACTTCATGGCGACGTCTGACTGCTAACGACGGTGCTGTTAACGTATGAGTAACGTCCAATCTAGGCAACTCAAAAAGGACGTAGAGCTTACCTTCCTGATGTGGATGGCGTTGATTGCGATGAAGCCATACTGAGTGCATCACCAGCCATTGGATAGCTCCTGAAATGTCTCTAATTTTTGCGCACATTCTCAGAGCGATCGAAAGTTGTGGGAGAGTCCGTGGACGCTTACTTATCGAAACACAGTTTACTGAGAAGTGCGGCCCAAAAGGAAGGCGTTTCTCTTGTGGAGAAGAGGGGACCTCGCTGTTGAAGCGCACCTGAGAGAAGCCAAGAGGCTCATAACGTGCTCAGCTTGGCCTTCCACTTTGGAGAGAAATGCGACTTCCGCTGCTTGAAAGAAGGCTTGTGGCTGAAGTACAGGAGCTCAGATTCTTACTGAAGCTGTCGCGAACGGAACAAACGCGGCCATTCAGGGCAGAGACAAGCCAGACTGAGTTTCTCCATATTCTTAGTCTTCGACTTTTGTCATTGATTCGCTTCAATCTTACTCAAAATGGATTGATTCGCCTATTTTCTTGATCTCGTTCTTGAGTTACACGTGGGTGTGGGAAGAAGGACCTGCACCTCCAGAGCACCTACGCGCGTGTGTGCGTAAGTCGAGTCAAGTTGTTTTTCCTCCTCTGCGGGGAGGGAGAGGGATTTATGCACGCGAAACAATTCTTGACATTTGGATCGGCCATATTAACGATGATTGATTGACTGTACTAGAAATCAATGGGTATTATGGGGAAGGAATAGCTGCACGGAATGAAGACGACTGCAATTAATGCGATTTGGGAAGGAACCTTGAGGTCACCAATGCGCTGGGATAGGGCGTGAAGCGAAAGTATACCGAAGGCTTGTTTTAGGGGGTTGAAGCAGTCGGGCAAGGCCTAAGTTTTTCCATGCGTATACGCACTGCAGGAACGGAAGGCACATCGCTAGCTATACTCAAATCTAGGTAAGTTAGGTAATTACATGCTTTGCTTTTCTTGACCTTGGCTGCGTTGCGATGAATTTAGCCCCATCCCAGTGCCTCAATTCACTTTCACGTCTTTCCGATTCCCAATCAGACGTCAAGCTGCCGCTTAGTCAACATTACTGTTTGCGTTCGTCAGCGGCCACAACTCCATTGTTCGCTCTGAGGTGCACATACATCTCAGGCAATACCCGGCCCACCGTAACTAGATCGCCAGGCGATATCCGCTGCTTTCCCATGCACACATGGCATGCCGAGAATAGAATGCGTAGGGAAGATGACGCTTGGCTTGGGTGTGAATACAGCATACCTAGCATAGGCACCCTTGCAGTCTGGGTTAACGGGCCCGAATCGTACTCACCTACCCCAAAGCGAGAGGTCAGTCGAGGCGTGCAAGGCGTGTCTTGTGTGTTCATGCAGGGGATCCGCACCGCCGTCTCCCAAACGCGGGGCATTTTCTTCATCGCGGGGTCCTCGGGCGACTAGGGACCTCTCGGCTCCGGGCTCCTTGAGAATCATGACTTCATTCGGCCTCTCTTCCGGTCGGTATTCGTCGACACGAGACCTTTTTTGTTACAGCTTCCGCCTTGCGTTCACCTGCCTTCTGGTCCTTTGTCTGCTTTCCTCGCCCGGCACAAGACATCAACACTCCGAAAGTAACGGTAACACCTCCTGCGTGAGTCTACATCTCTCGCCAAAACCAACCGCAATGGAATCCAAACTCTCCGACGCCTTCTCCAACGCGCCTTTCTCGACCCACGGCCCGAAATGGTCCGCCTTCTGGGAAGAAAAGTACACGCCGTGGGACCGCGGCGGTCCATCCGTCGCACTTCTCGACGTCCTCACCACCCGACCAGACCTGATCCCGCCTCCACCAAAGGACGCCCTGGAAAAGCCTACAGCTCTGGTGCCGGGATGCGGCAAAGGCCATGATGTCCTTCTGCTCGCGAGCCTCGGTTATGATGTCCTCGGTCTCGACTTCTCAACAACTGCCATCACCCAAGCCAAAGAGAACCAGAAAGCCGTCGCGGGCGCCGAAGCATCCGACGTTGGCCCGTCCCGTCAACCGAACGCTTCGGAGCCCGCCGCCGTAACGTGGGTCTCCGGCGACTTCTTCTCCGACTCCTGGCTCGAGGAATGGGGTCGCGAGAGGACGTTTGATCTCATCTTCGACTACACGGTAAGCTCAGCAAACTCACTCACTCCGCATTACTTTTTTTGATACGTCAGGCCCTTCATATGCTATAAACACATATCTTGGCGAGTCTGGCCAGTCTAACATTGCAAAGTTTCTATGCGCTCTTCCTCCTTCAGCTCGACCAGACTGGGCAACGCGCGTCACATCACTCCTCGCCCCCAAGGGCCGCTTGGTCTGCCTCGAGTTCCCCTCCGGGAAACCTCTCTCCGCCCCGGGCCCGCCATGGGGTCTCACCCCAGAGATCTATCTCGCACTCCTTGCACGACCAGGCGATGCCCTAGAATTCTCCTCCTCCACAGCAAACGGCGACCAAACAGACACCGTCATCGTCCCGCCCTTGCACGACAACGGCCTCAGACGCCTCGAGCTCATCAAACCCGTCAGAACGCACAAAGCAGGAGTGAACGAAGATGGCACAGTCCGCGACTGGATCCACGTTTGGAGCCGGTGAAAACCCCCCAAAACGCCTGTAGCATGCTGAATAACATTATGAAGTCATCCATCTATCTTTACGCACCATCTCCGCGCTCTCTATGCTACTCGTGCCGTCTTCCTCAACGAGTTGTAATGCTCTCCAAGTCCGTATCCATGCCGATAGTAAGCCAACCAGACGACCTCCTCCCCCTCTCCAATCTTCTCCGTCCTCCCGTCCTGCACGACCCTGATCTCGACGCCGTAAACCCCCGACAACGCAACCAGCTCGAGCTGCCCACCCCACTCCGCCGTGTTCCGGATCTTGCTCACGTACCCCTCCAGCCCCTCCTCCAGAAACGGCGCAAAGTCGTCAGGGTGACCCTCCATCCACTCCGCCGCCCTCCTCCTCACAACCTTGTACGGCGGCTGTGGCGGCGTCTCCTTCTCAGGCGCCAGCGCGATGCCCTTCTGCTGCAGCTGATCCGCCACCGCAGAAAACAAGCAGTGTCCGTCCGGCGCGATCTCCTTCTCCGTGAGCGAGTGCGCCTTGAACTCCTTGAGCATGTACGTCTTCTCGATCCCGCGGTGGTCCGTCATGTTCCTGGCCTCCTCCTCCGCCTTGATCGCCGCAGCCTCCTGCTCCGCCGCCCGCCGCGCCATTCGCTCTTTTTGCCGATTGCGCTTCTTCCCTCCTCCTCCTCCTGCTCCTACGCCCCCTCCTCCTTGTGCCTGTCCCTGCTGCTGCTCTTCTACCGATGATGCGGGGGGATCCGATATCGTAGTATTCTCCATCTTCTCCGCGACCGCGTCCCTGTCCTTCGTGGCATCGTCGTCTTCGTCGTCGTCGTCGCCAATTCCGTCTTCGCGTTCGGGTTGTCCCGCCGCGCCGGCGATATTGTTACCGTCGAGCGCGGCAATCTCCTCTTCCTGCTTCTCTTTCAGCCGCCGCTCCATGTCCGCGCACTCGTCGTTGACGCCCTTGCGCGTCTTCTTGGTCGCGTTCTTCTTCTTTTGCGTGATGCGGGATACCAGATCGCGCTGCTCCTTGCGGTGGCGGGCTTGTATCTGTTCCAGCGTTTCCGACGACTCCATGTGTGCGAGCTGTTTGGCTTTTTCGCTTTGGGTTATCTAGTCTCTTTTTCTTTGTTTCCCGGCCCTCGGTTGTGCCGCGCGAGAGTAACGTGGTTTCGATGAGGTGAGGACGGTTTGGCGGTTTGTTGCGTCGATCGCGGGGTTCTGTTGTTCTTGCGACGCTGTGCCACGCTCTCTATTGCTCTTTTTCTTTCTTCAATCGGTCTATATACGACGGGAGGCGCAGGAAGCCAGAGAATCGATAATCATTAGGTTGTCGGCGAGTACTGAGCGGCCTTGAAGTTGCGAGTGCCGATGTGGTCGGAATTGGACTTCGATGAAATGGGAAGAGGTCGGCAGCTCGGAGCTGGGCTGTGAGCTGAACGACCTGGTGCACCCCTCTAAAATTTCCTAGTGGGGTCGGTGCGGGGTGCCAGCCAACGCCCTGCGAAACTAGGTGGGAACATGGGCAGATAAGTTTTACCGTGTTCTATTACGGAACGAGTTGTTTAGGGACCTACGTACTGTAGTGAAGTCCCAAGGTCTGACCGATATCGACCAGCATCCTCTCCTCATCTCCCCCTTGTCACCCTCTCTCAGGATGACGTCCAAACATGTTTTGGCCAAAATGGACAAAAGTATGGCAAATGTCTCTTTGACATGTGGTATCGCGCAGCTGTGCTGCTTTCCTCCAACCCAAACTCCCAAGTGGGAAACGTAACCTAAAGAAAACCCCCCCTCCCTCCTCTTTTTACAAACCCTCCTACGGTTATACACGAAAAAATAGTACATAATGAATGGGTTAATGACTGTCATCCCGGGCGCTCCGGCTGAACAACTTTCGCGTTGAGAGAAGTGTAATGATAGAACAATGTCAAGACTAAAACCCCTTGAAAGGATCGTCCCTGAAGAAATCCTCCTCTGTGCCCATGCGGCTGTAGTACCCGTCAGTGGTACGGGTGCCGCGGGAGCTGTAGCTATCACGATGACGGCTACGACTCTGTCTGCGTCGAAGCTCTTTACTTCTTCTGCGGGCACGGTACCTGAACTCGTCCTGCTCATCGGGATCTCCGTCGAAGCGAGAGTACGCCAAGGGGCTGATGAAAGCCTCCATGCGTACCGTTCCGATAGCCTCGAAGAAGTTGGCGCCTGGCCGTGAAGAGGCTTCTGAGGTACGTTGAGAGCCGGCTGTGCTTATGGCCCAGCTAGATGCACCGCCAGTAGAAGGCTGCGATTGATGAGATTGATAGATGTCGGAAGATCCGGCTGTGCCCACGCTGTTTCCGGCGTTACTGTTGGTGTAGCTGTGCTGTCCAACGCTGCCAGGGCCAGAGAAGCCGCGGAAAGACAGAGGTGGCGGGACGTGGCCACCTGTGTTGCTGCGCTTGCGTCCATGAATCATGGCCTGGTTTCCGCGCTCCGTAAATCGAGGGATGAACGGTGGTTCCGCCGCGTCATTGGGTCTTTCGCGTTGATGGGTGTTTTTCGTGTCGTTCGATGTCTGAGCGAACTGCTCTTGATGGCGGTAGCTTGCACCATCGCCCACTCGCGACGAGGGAAGACTAGGGACGCTGGGGACACTGGGGATACTTGGGACGCTAGGGACACTGGGTGTTGCGTTCCTTGTTGCCGGGGCCTTGCTCTTTGTCAGTCGAATGGAATCACGAATGCCAGGTCGCCTGGTGGGTTGAGGCATCTCAAAGTCCGGTACCGTTGTTTCCTTTACGGGTTGTGGGGAGGGCATGATCTCGGGAATGGCCTGAGTAGAGTGCGCGAGGAATGACAGGGCTGTCAACCACAAGTAGTGTCGTTCAGAAGACGAAGCCGTGAATTTGAGTGCTCTTTGCGGCGTCAAAATAAGGATCGAGCGATTGAAAATGTTGCCCATGCCGCGTGGAGGGGGATTGTCGTCCTTGACATCGAGCACAGACTGAATGGTTACTGCAGCATTGTCAGTCAACCGGAGAGACCGACTTGGTATGGTTGAAGAAACTTACGTTTTCGACCTGCCTTGCCCATAAGGGCACTACCAGAGTTGGGCTGTTTGCTGCTCCAGAGAATAGCTCGCTCATAGGGAGCTAGCCAGACCCATCTCTTGTGACGATCGTTACTGGAATCATCCTTGTTGCCTTCAGACACGCCGAATGACTTGCGCCTCCTCACGTACTTCAACATCCATTCACCGACCATAGTTTGTGCGATGGCATCAACAACACCAGTTGCCTGAGCCTGTGAAGTGCCATTGGAGGCTGCCGTGCTAGAAGCGGCACCGTTCGAAGCAGCGCCGTTGGACACAGCTCCATTCGAAAGGCCACCGACGGAGGCAAGGTCAGTCGTAGCGGTCTGTGCCGTGTTCGTAGACAACCGAGACCTGTGCGATCGGTAGTGAGAGCTGGTATCGTATCTGGGACTGGTAATTTCGTTGTACGGAAGCGGAGGGAGGCTAGGGCTCTCCGGTGTCTCCGTACTCTGCGGGAAAGGCGGCGGCGACCGGCTGCCCTGCCTCCGATTTCTTTGTGTACGAGGAAGAGCTGCGGCCGATCGAGTCTTTCGGATGCTGTTTGCACGGTAATGACTACGGCCGACGCCTCGGCGGTGCCAAGGAGCATCAACCTTGGTTGGGCTTCGCTGGCCATCACTGGGAGCGCTGGCACTGAAAGGTGGTCGCCGCGAGCTGGCTCTTGTAGGAATGGGAAAGGGAGGCTGAGCGTCAGGGACACTGGGGCTCCTAGGACGGCCATGGTGGCTCGAAATACCGCTCTGAATCAGAGCAGCCTTCCGCATACCGTTCGGCCGGCTCGACGGACCAGCGTTTGATCTCTCGTATCCACCACGTGCCGCAGACTTCATAGGTGGCTTCTTGGGGCCCATCTCCTTGTTCTCCAGGTTGAAGCTGTAGCTTTCGGTGCCAAAAGAGCGAGCCGAGCTTCTAGCTGTGGCAGACTTCTTCAGGACCTGTTCTGGTGATGCCGCAAAGGTACTCACGGACGTTCGGTTAGATGCCCTCGAATCTGTCATCCTCATACCAGGGGCGGACAATACAGTGCGGTACTCTGAGTCGCTTACATCCGCGTCACCAAATTCATCCTGCTCGTCAGAGCTGTGTTCGTCGAAGCCAGCGAAAAGACTGCTGATGCGGTGGGGTCGTCTCATGGGCGCCTTGTGGCCAGATAGAGGTCCATCATCATTGTTGCCGGGGTATACGTCCCGAGTTTCAATGCCAGATACAGGTGAGATTGGCGGTGATGATGGCATATCTGTGAGACTGCGCTTGCTAATGAGTCTTCTTGGATTTCTCGGGGGGAGGTGATTAGGAACAGGTGTGAAATGACGAGGCTCATCCGTAGTGATAGCGTTGGCAATGTTGGGGGATGTCGGCCTGGATGTAATGGCGGAAGGTCGGAGATGAGCTGGTAAGTTCGCCAGGCGTTTGTCAACAAGAATCTCCTCGGTCTGAACGGCACAGGA
This sequence comes from Colletotrichum sansevieriae, assembly GCA_026260285.1. Taxonomy (NCBI): domain Eukaryota; kingdom Fungi; phylum Ascomycota; class Sordariomycetes; order Glomerellales; family Glomerellaceae; genus Colletotrichum; species Colletotrichum sansevieriae. Next base: position 135,301 of record JAOQIF010000059.1, on the reverse strand, counting down.
CTTCATCGGTACTGGTGAAATGATGGAAACCTGGCAGCCAAAGTCCTTGTTGTATTGCGGCAGTCGAGACTCACGCGGTGTGGAAGGTCGGCTTGTCGGTGGGATGACGCTGATACTCGGGATGAGCAGTTCTTGGACTGGCTTCAAATCAGGGGCCAGTCTGGGGTCTTTTTCAGGTTCGGGCTCGGGCGAGTCCGTCTGAGTGGAAGACGAAATCATGACGGCAACAGGAGACTCAGGTGGAGGCGGCGTTAAAGACCTGTATGGCGATTTGGGGGTCTTGGGTGGGCTCAGCGGCTCCTCGACAGTTTGAGATCCAGCCGACACCATAGAGTTGTATGGACGAGGCTCGATGGATAAAGGTCGGTTGATTTGAACTCGTTTCCTCCTTTGGTTGGCCTCAATTGCTTCGATTTCCCATTCACCCTTGGGAACGACTTCTGCGTCGGCTGCCTTTTGGACCTTGGCATGATCCTCGGCCTTGATGGGTGTCTCGATTTTGGCAGGAGGCTCTAGAGCAGGTGGCTTGCCCGGTTCGAGCTTCGGTGACGGAGGAGGAGAGAATTGGATTCCGGTGTCCGTGTACGTAAACTTTGGAGCTGGAGGCGGAGGAGGGGGCATCTGGTCTTCGCCATCCTCTTGAATCCCGTCTTCCAGGACCTCCAAGACGGGCTGATTCATCCAAAGTCTGCCACGCGTGACGCTACCGGGGCGCTGAGGGCTCTCAAGGCTTTGGTTCCGACGATGCATTCTGGAAAGGACGCTTTCCCGGCTGATGTTTCGAGTATGACGATGAAAGGACATGGCACTCTCGCGACCGCCGTCGTCGGTTTGCCAGTCCTCGTCGCCATCGATATTCAGTTCGTCAGCCAGCGAGTTAATATTGTTGACCTTGCCGGGGCTTTGCTGCATGGAAAATCGAACGCTGTTTGTCATGCTCATGGTACGCACACTGGCGGCATCGTCCTTGTTGTCCTCTATCTCGCTCTCAGTAGCGTTTCCGTTGGCCTGGGCGGCTTGATAGGCAGACACTTCGTCGAGGACTACCTTCAAGCGGCTTTCGGCTACATGGACTCTGCGCTCATATTTGCGTTTTTCTTCTTCCCAAGCGTCTTTATCTTGAGCCCAGAGCTCGTGGACCCTTAGCGAGTCCTCCTCTTGAGTTCGAATCTTTTTCTGGGCAACCTCGAGTCTTTTCCTCGTTTCAGAGATTGAGTCGACTGCTTCATCTCTTTCTCGGGCGAGTTCACCTAGTGCCGAGGATGTTCCGCCCTCGAGCAAGGCTAGTTGGCGTTTTAGAGACCGGCTTTCCTTGTTGATGGAAGCGACCGACTCCTGGAGTGATTCCTGTTCTTCTCGTGCAGCATGAAGCGATACCTCGAGGTTTTCGATGAGTTTCGTTTTCTCCTCCTGATCGCGCCTCAAGTTCAAAATTTCGGCCACGAGGTTAGCGTGCAAAGTCGGTGTGAAACGGCGAGGGTCAAGGACACTGATGCCGTCCTCATTGGTAATGTTCCTCGAAGAGCGCTTCGAGCTCTTCTCATTGGGTACGGGAGGCGGGGATGGACTTTTCTTCTCATTCGGGGGAGTAACAGAGCGGCGGGACTTTCTCGAACTTCGTGATGGTGTTCTGTAGGGTGTCTCGTGCGCCGTGGGTAGCGCAGTCGCGGTGACCAAGCCGCCTTGTTCGTCGTCAGTCTCCCAGACAGCCATACTGACAGACTGGCTGAGTGAGAGACAGTGAATATGTCACGGCGAGATGCGATGAGGGCGATGGTCCAAATTGAACCCCTCATAAAAGAGGCGTAAGCATTCAAATCGTGTCGCTATCGGCGCTTGGATCTCCAGTCGTTTCGGGGAAAATCAAATGTAAGAGATCAAAGCACACAGCTGAGCCCTAGGGATCCTTGCCGACGGTGGAAATGACAGGCGCTGGAGGCGAGTCTGACCGCGCCGGGCAATCGCAGCTGCATTGACAGTATTGAACCCCCACTAACAAATTAGTGCTCCGTACTACGGGAGATGTACTTTGCAGGAGGGAGAGGCCGAAAGCTGCGGCAAGGAAGATGCATGATACGAATTATGTTGAAACTTACAAGAAGATGATGACTGTTTTGCGTCGCAGGCGTAGGTGTTGTATGTCGTTGACAAATGAGAGGTGACGGGGATGGACCCGAAGTGTACAAAAAGAAATAAGGAGAGATTCGCTCCAGTGGCCCTTTCTGGACAATCGAAACTCGACTTAGCATGAAGTTTCGCCACCCTTGTGGAAGCGGTTTGGGGGAAGGGATGCCCACCTTAAGAACGGAGAGATATAGGGAGCCAAACGCAAGTGTGGAACTGATTGGCTCTCGAAGCCAGAAATCAACGTCGCAGAAAAGGACAGCGTCGCGAAGTCGCAGGTCGATGGCCGTTCTTAAGTCGGCATGTCGTTTGAAATTGAGTTTGGAGGCCGAGATGAGAACGCGACACCGGGAAAAGATGGCGGCAGCAAGAAGTCTCGACTCGTTTCGAAAGGGCCCCGAAGGCGTGTGTACGGGAGCGATGGACAGTATTACCTATATAAATAGAAACGAATATGTCGTAGAAAAAACGTTGGTCGCGTGGGTTGGTGTGGTCTGGATGGGGGAGATTGGGGTCAGCTCCCTCTTTCTTGCTTTTTCTGACGCTTCTCCCGCGGTGATCGGCCGGAAGCCCCAAGCTTCTTCTGAGACAAACAGACGACTTACAGAAGGTGGTAGATTGGAGGAATAACGGTGTGTCGGAACCGTCAGAAACAAGCCGAGGAAGGAAAAGCAACGGCGCGGCGTCAGGCTGCAAGACAGGTAATAACACCAAGAGGGAAAAGATATGTGAAGGAGTGCGAGCACCAACACTGAAGTGGCAATTTGCTATAGTTTAAAGACACGTGAGTCGGTGGTGCAAGTTGTAGGACATGTATCCCAAGGATGGGGAGGACAAAACAGCTACATCCGAAGCCAATTGGACTATCAATGGCCTGCGTACGGAGAGTCAAGTCGACTCGGCTCGAAGGAGAGTGAGAAGAGAAGAAGGCTTGAGGGTGAAGACAGGGTGCGCGGCGCCAGGCTATTCAGTCATTTCGAGCATGGGCAGACCGAGGTGCGATGGGAATACTGGGGCTGGGTCAGGGGTGCAGACTACAGAGCATGGGATGTGCCGCACTAAGGTAAGGTAGGTAGGGTAACCCCGGGGGGGGGGGGGGGCATATGGAAGGCGAGGAGACGATTTTCAAAGTGGGAATGGGAACATGCAGAGTAAAATTCGGCACGCGTCGACGGCAAGGCAACTTCAACACGGGCCAGGAATGGCAGGTGAGTGTGACGGATTTGGTCGTTGATGTGCGCTGAGAAGGGCAGTGAAATGCGATCCATCAATGCAATCTGAGGAGAAGGAGCTGCTTGTGGCCTGGTGCGGCGCATTCATATCTTGCCTTGTGCTGAGCACTTGCACTTGCAACGGGGAAGACAGGAGGACAGGCCGCAGACGCAGTGTGATGGGATTTTGAGCCCCGGCCAGGTCTTCGAGATTAGCTAGGTACCTAGGTAGATTAAGGTAGGTCCGGAACACCTACCTAGGCATCACGCAGAAGCCACAACCGGGCGACAACCTACAAGGTAATAGGGTACCTAGGTAAGGTACAGACATGTCCGTCCCCACCCACCACGGCCAACAGCAACGCGCAACGGTCCAGCCAGAGTCCATAGCCGTGCTCAGAAGAAACAAGACCAAGGTTAAGATACCTACCTAGCTTAAGGTACTAGGTAGGTAAGGTCCCAGGACCACGACTGCATCCGAGTTGGACCGACACGCTGACCGACACGCATGCGCGAGGCTGTCAGACCTTCCATTGCCGCATTGCGCCACTAGAGCAAGGTGAGTTGGACTGAAAGCCTAGCTCTGGACCCTACGGATTCAAATGAAAGGCTGTTCAACGTCGTCCTGGCCTGTTTTCTATTGATGGTGTCGTTAAATCCGTCGTTCGAATTCGAGAGCACTTGCAGTCGTCTTTGATTAGGTTTGACAAGGCGATCACATATGAGCTCCCATCTGCTCATATCACAGCACAGCGTATTGCAGCAAATCGCACGAAGGGAAGACGGGGCAGTCGTTGCCACTGGACCAACACACTCACCTCGCAAGTTGAAGACCACATAGGACGTATTTGCAACTAAACAAAAGCTTGCAAAGGCAATGGCAATTGGCTGCTGCACCAGCTGCTCACCCGTCGTACATGCATCTGCAGACTCTCCCTGCTGGCCACTGGAAAGCCGAAGTGCAAGTGCCCGCCTAGCAGGAGTCATGTAAGGCAGGTAGATCATTGGGAGGAAAAGGAAAGCCACTGGTTAGATCATTGGCCACCCACCCGTTCGTGCCGTTCTGCAAGTGCGGTTCAACGGTTCTTTCCTTCCTTCTCTTTCCCAATTGGCAATGATAGCGTACCTTCCAACATCAGGCATCTCTTCGTCGGCTCTCCACTTTTTACAGTTCATTGGAAGGGAAGGGACGGGACGAGAGGTACTTCAGTAGGTGACCACCTTAAGGTAGAACTACGGAGTTATTAATCGACTGGACGGCATTTTCGTCGCACCAGCGGCCCCAGCTCCAGCCGCAGCTAAGGTATCAAGAAACAAATCCACGGTGAAACGACGGCCAATGGAATCAACCCAGATTATCACTCTTCTTACACGATCTCGACGCTACCTGGGCAGGCAACACCGTCCTCTCCCTCGACTTCATCCTACGGTGCCCCTGCCTCGCCAGCACCAACACGAAGGATCGAACGAACCCGGAGTCTGGAAAGGCACAACTGGGGATACCCTCACTTGGGAGCGACCAGGGCCCGCCACAACCCTCTAGGGAACGAGAAATGGGGTCCCATGTGACCAAACAAGCCACTGGCCAGGGGTTCTCTCTAGGGGACCCAGCAAGTTCAAGGGGAAACTTTGCCCACTAGCCCGCGTTGGTCGAGAGAGCTGGCCAAACTCGACTAGTCTCGAGCCTCCTCGAATAGGAACTTCTCCAACCTATAGCCCGCAATTTCCTGGCTGCGCTGATCCCAGTCCTCATCACTCGCCGTCTTATCGTATCGTCTTGTTTACCTACACCTACGAATACCTGCCTACCCTACCTTCCCGAGGTATCCCTCCTCCTCCTCTTCGTGTTGGGCCGGTCGCTAACTTGCCCCGGGCCTCGTCCACCGCACCTGCGCCTCTGCTAGCCCTGCACGCAATTTCAACGTGAACAAAATTCTTCTCATGCCGCTACCTGGCCTCGCGACTTCAATCGGTTCCCTTCTCGTGCACAAGACGTGGCCTTGGCTGTGTTCAGAAACTAAGACCAGTGCTGTATCACCCTTTGATAGCTTCTTACACAACTCGCTGTTCCTGTCTCGCTCTGGCCGTCGTCTCCTTTCTTTTGAGTGACGCATGTCAATCGACGCTCAGTCTTGCCCTCCGAGCACAGAAACAGGGGGCCTTCACTGAATCGCCTGCCAGCACCATCTGCCGCTGTCAATTTGCCCGTCAATATCTGCCAGAATCTGTGCAGACCACTGCATGTGCTGATTCATATCATCCTTCGAACGACTGTGCGCATCAAGAACAGGAGGGAGGCCCTTGCCATTATCAGAGCTCTCGGGTTCCTCGACCCCTCGAACTGCCGGCTCCCGTCAACCGTACCTTGCTGTGAGAAGGTCGGAGCTTCTTCCACTCTTGCAGGCTACTTACTAAGTTTCTGACTGCTTGGCCTCGACCGGTACTTTTAGGGGTCAAGAAATTTTGGCAGCTGGGAGCAACCTTGTACACTATGTATGTTCCACGACGGTCATCTCCTGAGGCTGTCGATCAAGCACAAAAGAACCGGCCAAAACTCCACAAGCAACCCATCACCATCAGACCCTGCTCAACCTCCAACAGCCAAGCTGTTCCCGCAGGCCCTTGTGGAACCAGCATGAATGCAGGTCAGAGGCACAGTCACAGGCGTAATTACAGCGGAGGCTGCCAGACGTTGGATTTCGCGCCGTCTCCTCTGCATCCGCGTCTGCATTGCAGTGGGCTCAAGCCACCATGCACGTTTTCTCATCACGGTCAGCAAGCTCGGTAGAAGCACCTTGGGACCCCTTGAAAGGCGCTTTCAGATACTGATACGGTCATTGATCCCCATTCGTGGCGGTTTCCCCGACCTCATGTTAGCCTCCCGATAACACTACGGAAAGCGGATCGTTACCCAGTGTCTGTTCGCGCGACCGAAGAACCCAAGCACCGAGGCCAAATTCGACAGGCTCGTCCCGGCGGGAATCTGGCATCTACATTTTCCAGTCCCTGGGCTCAACACTGCCACCGCTGTGACATAATCTCTCATCCAGTGCTTTTAGCTACTCAAGTCTCAGTCCGTCACTCAGCCAATAATTGCAGCTCCAACAATAGAAGATGCAGCTGTCTTGACCCCTGCGCTTGGGTGGCGAGATACCCAAAAACGCGGAATGTGGCTCGATATCCGAAGGAAATTTTGGGTCGCTGGCCGCCCTCTCCAGCTCCGAAGACCCCCTTTTCCCAACAAGGAGACCAAGACCGCGCAAGCAAGATTGCGTCCCCAGTCCTAATGACCTTGTAAGCTTCCGGCGCCGCCGTGTCGGTTCGCATCCCCTCCTACAGTATGTCAAACCCGGTCTTGCAAACTTATTCGCACTAATCAGACGCCGTCAATGACTGTTGGTGCCTCTATCAGCACTGGCAGCATCATCGCTCAGGTTTTCCCCTCACGATCGGTCATGCTCCCTGGTCTTTTCTTACAGCCTTAAAGGGCTCGCTACTATCGGAGCTCTGTCCGATACGCGACGCTATGAAGGTTGACTCCGCGGACGCTGATTGGGCTGGGAACCTCAGCTGATCTTGTCATCTATAGCCAGAAATGCATCAAGAAGCTTGGAATAAGAAATTCCACTGCACCGGAGGCTTTGCGCTAGTACAAACTGCCCGAGTCTGTGCTGTGGGCGGTACCCGGGTGTTTTAGAATGATTTCTGGTCGTCAGCTCAATTCAGGGTTATCGAGGTCCAACAACGACAAACATCGTGGAGAGTGGGTACGACGCTCTCAGTCCCCCGGATGTCCTCCGCGGCCTAGCGGACGCAGCACCAACGCGAGCTGTTTCTCACGACTGTGAATCAACCTGCATGATCCGCGACATCTCCCCCTTACGGATACAATGCCATTACGGCACACGGCCCCTTTTCCCAAGGACATTCATCCAAAGCCGGCCCCAACCAGAGTTACATGCCCAGAAAACACTTTGGGGCTCCATGAAATTAGCCTCGAAGGTCTGGGGCCACTGCTCAACGGCAGTAATCACTAAAGTTCGGGCCGTGTTTCTCAGCACTTTCCCGCTTCGTTTCTTAGTGACAGCCATAGCGCCACCCGCATCCCTCGCATTTACACAAGATAACTCCAGAAATAAGCGAACCTCTAACCGATGAATCTGGAGTTCCTCCTTTCTGCAAGAGGAAAACGCGGATGACGCCGTCAAAAACGCTCTTGATCAGGCTCGTCCGATGGCGGCCCTCTTCATCTCGAGCAAAGCGGAGTATCTGCCGCTGTAACACGCTCACTAGTGACGACCCATGTATGCGTATGCAAGACTGATTTTGAGGAGCACTGCAACGCGTCGCGTCTGCAAGAAATTTTTATTCCGAGGATTGAGTAATTATGCATCAATCGATCCATCCAAGCCGCCCTCACAACCATGTTTGGCGAGCGATGCATTTCGTCCACTCTCTGGCAAGTCGCCCGGGCCACCAATCTGAATACCTGGCCTGCCAAACTCCAAGCAAAGGGTGAAGTCAATGGCAGAAGCGGACTTGAGCGCTCGGTCTCATCCATTGCAACAAAATTGAGACTGTCGCATCGCCGAAATCTTACTGCCACAGCCCCGTCACTCATCAGAAAAGGACCACTTCGCGAAGAGTGTCATACGAGCCAAACCAAGCCTCTGCACCAAAGATGGGGTTGGTCATTTCCCGTCGCTTTCCCAAGGGCCAAACCGCTTCATCTCTAAGACAACCGGGGAGCCCAATTCATTTCGCCGCAAAGTGCGAGTAATTTGGCCCGCAAACGCAATTGCTTCGGATGAACCAGGCCACGTGGGATTACACTATCTACGCACGACCTTTCGAAGTTGTTTTTAGTATTTGACCTGTCGTTTGCCAGGAATCGATTCGAGGCTTTTGAGCATAGAGCTTGGGGACGTACATGTCTCGTGCATATGCGGGATAGCTGCTGTTCATCTCAGATACCAAGATCTGCCGGCTGATCTGGATAGCCGCGTGAACCCGATCAGTGCGTAGTGGACGAATCGTTCTTGTTGTTACCCTGGTCCTTAGTCCCTACCCAGCCCCAGAGGGTAATTTACGGGGCTTGTGAGCTTGAGCCGTCTACTACGATACGCTGCGACGCTACTTTAACGAGTCGCGCTGACTGTCATTGCCGAGAGATGGTCGTAGATGACTTTGTCTTGATGGCCCACGAGCCTCCCGATATGTGTACTCCAGTTAGAGCAGGCTTGGATCAGATGAACTGGTAAGCCACCTCCAAACTTTGAGCTGCTCCAGGAACCCAGTCACATAGGAGACGTAAAGACTGCATCCACCAGGAGCTCGGCTCAGCAGATATCCCGTGACACTCGAGTGATCTCGAGTCGGGCGTTGCGTATCCAGAATCTCGCTGATCGTTCACTTTGGAGGTAATTTGATAAAGGAAGGAAGTGTGCTTGTTTCTTCTTCTTCCTACGGAACATGATCATTTGTTTTCTGAACCTGTTGTTGCAGCGAATGTCATCTGCCATCCTCGGAGAATGCACCTGCGGGACCTGCCACCAAAACTTGCAGCCATAGAACGACCGAAAGTTACATGGAAGGCTGGGCCCGGCAAAAGCGAGATGGGACGTCGTTTTCGAAGAGGGATTCACTGATGGCTTGAGCGCTATACATACCTCTGGAGGCACGCCCTCACAAGAAGGATAAATCTACAGATGATGCTCCCTGTGCTATATGAATCTCATCCTGTGATGTTGTAGGCCTTACCGGCTACTCACCGATGGTTCCGGAATTGCCTGCCTTGCCCAATCTCGTTTCCGGAAGACGGACCTTGTATCACTCAGTCCCTGGTCTAAGTCCGCATCATGTTGGTGCTAAAACTGGTTTCTTGGATGAAAAGCAATAAACAAGAAATTGGATTCGATGAATCCCCGCTTCACCGTGTGTAACCCCGAGAACTCCGGTTGGGATCTCCCCCTGGTAGCTAGATGGTTTCTGATTTTGCCACCGATTCTGCCATGTTGGGATGCCATAGCATTGTGATTCTCATTTTCAACATGTAATCCCCAGCCCCGGGTTCGAGAAGCCTATGCCTAGCCGCGGTACTCCTGACTCTGGGCATGAAAGCTAGTCTGTGGTTGACTCCCGTTGTGCTTCGGGATCTCAAATGGATTTGCACTGGACAGTGTAAGTCCTCGCAGCCGTCAATCTCTCAGTTGTCGCTGATTAGACATGGTTGTCCGTTGTCACGTCTGATCGTCTCTTTTGTTTGGTTGGTACGATGTGGCAAAGAAGAGCAAAGCAATTGCTGCGTGACAATGGTTTCAAGTAATGAGGAAGGTTCTCTTCCGTTCCAACGGACATTGGTCATGCAGCGTGTCCGAGCCCATAGTGTTGTCTTCAAGTCAACGCAGCATGTTGCCTAGTTCTTCGACGACGAAATCATCGGCTTGAGCGACTGCTTTCTTGAGTTGTTCCGCGCTCCAGGCCGTGGCGTGGCGCAGATGACGGATAGCTTCGACTAGACAGTGCTCTGCATGTTGGCTGAGTCTTTTGGCAATCGAAACATCGTGGTGCTAAAGCGAGCGTGGTTCAGCGATGGGCTGAGGTGTTTAATCCGAATACCAAATGCGGCCTAACGTCAAACAAAAGACTTTTTGCAACAACAAGAGCAGTGGTGGCCCTTCTTTGCGCCTGGAAAGACTTTGTTCGGTTTGCTATTAGGCAGGCGACACTAGAGTATACTATGTTGGGCGGTCTGTTTCTTGGGATTAAGACATACTCGCGCCATCGTTCAGAAGTACGGCCTTCCTCACTGTGCCCTGTAATCTCGTCTGATCCGTTTCTTTACGTATAGGAATGATTTGGCGTGATGCTCGGTGAACACGCTAGGCTCGTAGACACAGCTTCGTTGTCTCAACCCGACGTTGGAAAACCCTTCGGAGTTACTATACTCAACGTGTCTAAGAATGTGCCGCGCAAGCGTCTCACAACTGTAATATACGCGGAGGAGCACTTGTCTGGTGTGCTGTTGACCTTTCCACGCTGACGGTGTGCCACGCATTCTCGCATTGGGAGACGGAAGAGATTGTGTGAGGGGCCTGGCGCATCATGCGGTAGCCGATTCAACGAAAGAGTACATTTTCAAATATCCACATTATCTTTGTAAGACACTGCAAACTGATTTCGCGCTCTGTATACTGAAGGCCGCAGTGAGGAGGCCAACAACGTGGTTGCGACATCCAATGTACGCTTACACTCCAGGCGGAGCTATTACGGAGCCTACTCCTTAGTGTAGAGGGGCCAACCGCTTGATCTTGTATCGTCTTCATCGTGTCTATTGAATCATTCGAAGTGGCTTTACCATGCCAAATCTTTGTCCTTGTTTCATCATCATCATCTCCTCGTTGGTTGGAATACCTTGCTGCACAGAACAAGATGTTGATGGCTAGCTTTTGATTCTCAGGCGATGGGCTGAAGAGGACCCAAAACGTCAAGTCGTGCTTTATAATGAACCCAGAAATCTGTTGATGCAGATTTGGTTGCTAAAACCTGAGAGTCGACTGCCTGAAATATGTTTGACATCACTTTGCTGACGGTCCGATCGTTCGCACCATCGTGGAAGTGTTCGGACGGCCCGGTAGAACGTCTCCGCCCGCTCCCGGACCCGGGCGGCGACAACCCCGCACTATTATATCCTCCGCGCCCTTCAAGGTGTCTTCCTTTCTAGCAATAATAAAGCAGCGTATCCGAGTCAAAAATCGTTGTTTTTTGCACATTTCAGACGCACATTACCCCATGATCTAGCCGCAAGTCAAGCCATGTCGCAAAACCTCAGCAGCCTCAGAGCCCTGACCTTTGACGTCTTCGGCACAGTCGTGGATTGGCGTTCCTCCGTGACGGACGAACTCGAATCACGGGCGTCTGCCAAGTCGGAATCCAATACGATCGCCTCCGAAGACAGAGAGAGGCTCGTGGCCGTGGACTGGGGCAGGTTTGCTCAGCGGTGGCGAAACTCGTACAAGGAATTTACCCAAGGCTACGTTCCCGGCCAGACGACGTGGAAAGACATCGACACACATCACCACGACAGCCTCGTCATCCTTCTCGAAGCCTACTCGCTCCAGAACGTGTACGCGGCAGACGAGATCAGCGATTTGAGCCTGGTGTGGCACCGTCTCCGCCCGTGGCCGGACTCGTCTTCCGGCCTGCACCGTCTAGGAGCCAAATTCGTGACCTCGACACTGTCGAACGGAAACCAGGCGCTCCTTCGAGACTTGGACTCGTTCGGGGACCTGGGGTTCAGGAAGATCTTGTCGGGAGAGGACTGGGAGGCTTATAAGCCTAATCCGGTCGTGTACGACGGCGCTGTGAAGGCGTTGCTTGGGGAAGGGGGAGATGCGGGGCAAGTTGCGATGGTGGCAGCACATTTGGGGGATCTTGCTGCTGCTAAGGGACGGGGATTGAGGACTGTTTATGTCGAGAGGCCCCGGGAAGAGGATTGGGAGGTGGGGAGTCGGAAGTACGAGGATGCTAAGGGGTGGGTTGATCTTTGGGTCAAGGAGGATGAGGGTGGATTTGAGGAGGTCGCGAGGAGACTGGGGGCTTGATTGACCTTCGACAGCATCCATGGAACTGAATATTAACAGATTCCAAGAGGAATGCGTCTAAATTCAGCAGAAGCTTGAGTCGATTATCACACCGTCAATATATTCTCACGTATTTGAGTGCTAGCACCTGACTGCTTCCTTACACTGGAAAGTAAAACCTATTGCGAGGGTTCGATGTGACACGTCCAAGACTAGCGAATCGTGATTCACCCGGGTCTCCAACAACCAAAACTCTGATTCTCGGCACCAGGAGCTTGATACTCTTCCCCGGAAGCTGCTGATGACTGGGCAAAGTCTTCTCAATGACCTCGCGGCTGTTGTTGTCGGGGTCAGAACCTGGTACATCTTATATCTCAAAGTATTCAAGTTCGCGCGAGTTGTCGTGCAGCCTTGACTGAACCATCTCCGTAAATCCACGTTAATCTCCCACTGTGACAAGCAAAATGATCCGTCAAATAGCCCTATATCGACTATAGACCTTCACAACCACCACATGCTCAACGTCTCAGCGCCATGAAATATCATGACCTCGTGAAAAGAAGTCATGAGTTCGTCTAAACTGTGTCTGTTTCTTCAATCCTCATTAAAAGCTGAGCATTCAGGTGATTGCTTAGCAATGATACGCTATCAAATTGCCAAAGAAGACGGTCCGAACCCAGAGAACACTACTATCCGACGACAAAATGACCAATAGACTGCTGATAATCTGAAACATTCATCCTGTTTGTGTTTGATTCTTGTTCATACCGCCGACAAATACTGTTTGAGGATATCTTGCCTCTGAGCACACAAGTCAGGAAGCTGTGCTTTGTGTAGGCTTCCCATGACGTAGATAGATACGGTGCGAAGCAGAGCTTTGGCAGCCGAAGCCTGCTCGGCGGGGCCTTTTCGCAATTATCGACAACAAAAGTTTGCTCAAGAACAACTTGAATTGAAGCGCCTTCAAATTTCCAAGGTCGATCCGAGTCAAATTTCTCGCGTTTTTCATTGGGCCACTTAATCTACCGTGAGTGGCCAAGGTGAGTCATCTACGACTGATGATCGGAAGGGAGAAAAGGACGAACAACTAGTCGTTAGTTAGTGAACATATACGACTGCGCGGCTGTGGTCTTTTAAGCACCACCAGTAAAGCGCCTTCATTTTTTGTCAGTCGTCCTGATGCCAGAGTCAGAGTGATGAGAAATACATCGCACGGCATCAGGAATCGAGTGCCCCGAAATCATTCCAACCTGCCAATCTAGTGAACCGGCAACGGGCGTTTGGAAACTATGAGCCTCCGAGACGACTCCAAACAGTGATTGTGAGCAACTGGTCGGAGTTGACGTGAGACGCTCACTGGTTTCATCCTTGATCTTTCGTGTTGAAGATCCTACCTCCGCAATTGTCGCGAGCACCATCGTGTTACTACGAGTAGACGCGAGCCCAGCAATAGAACAGCACGGACGAGAACCTAACGAAGTATTCCCTCGAGACCCTTGCTTCCAAGCTCAAGGCACGATTGATAAAGAAGAGACTCAGTCAACTTGGGATGACAATTGAACATGTCTCAAATTGCATTTGAATTTTCCTCGTATCCAAGTCTCAGGGAATTCTCGAGCCCTGAGCTAGTTTGTTGGTCCGTCTGAGCCAGCATTCGGGCGAAAAGAAAAGCCCATACCAAGGAGGCACTTCAGGTCGGCTCGAGAATCAACTCCTAAAGACTACTGCCACAAAGTATCGGTAGGATCACAGAATGTCAATGATGCTTGTCACAAAATAAAGAGGTGATTTGGGATGGGCCAACCAATCCGTCAACTGAAATGAGACTCTCTTCCTTCACTGGCGCACGGCAATATTCGCCCATGTCCGCCACAATGTCATCAGCTTCTCGGTTGTAATGCTCGGCGACAGCGGCGACGGCGGCAACTGTTAGAGGAGTGACAACTGGGCTCGAGACTTGTCTGGACTTATACAAAAGAGAGCACCCGAAGTAGTAGCGAAAGCTAATAAGCGGACCACTGGGTCGCCCGAGAGTCTGCAAACCGTCTCGGGGTCGTTCGTTCCAGATTCTCCTACAGTACAACCCTGTCAAGTTTCACTTCTCAATCAAGGCTACCGAAAGCGGATGATCCTTCGCCTCAACGGAAGGACCAAGACCGCCCAGCCCTGATTGAATGTACCCGCGTCCCCGATTGTGAGTCTACATCGTACCTTTGCAATGTTCTTACATGCCGATCCCAGAGAAATACATTCCTTGCTTGGCCTGAGCGTTTACGCATGTATCAAAAGCAATGCCCAAGCCGCCATTATATCAGGTTGTCCGCAGCGGATACATCCATCACCCTAAGCCTCCAGCGAGCCACTCGGCGATTCGCCGAGAGCAACCGCCAACGTCCCCTCACGTCCTACCATCAATGAACCTCCCATCACAAGTACCGCAAGCGGTATGACATCCATACAAATGTCTCATAATAGAATTCTCATACTACTTCATCATCCGCCATAGCCGCTCCAAGAATACTGCCGAGTTCACATGCCGAGGAAATTCGATCTGACCGCTAGCGTACATCTCCTCGAGAACCAAAGCGGACCGAAGTCTTCATCCTACCCCATTGGCAAGCATATCACACGAAAGATCAAACCATCTTTCAACCTTATTTACCTCCGCCTTTCTCGTTCCGATTCGCCTTGGCACGTGCGAGGGTCTTGTTCAAGCCCGTCCGACCTCTCCATATGCGAACGGTGAGAAAGCGAACCTCTGACTGAGTATTTAACGGCACGCTCGCCGCCACAGCAAATCCCCTTCCTCCGAAGCGGGGCCGTAAGCACTGGTGAGCCAGCCTCCATCACACCTTCTCAACACGGCAATCTTCTTCAGCGAATCCTCCCATTCCAACCGTCGGGCTCGCCCGTCCGCCTCCCGGCGGCCTCTACCGACGGTCGTCACCTTCCGCTACCCGCTCGCTCAATCTATCAAGCCTTCCAAGGCATGAACGTTGCTCTCACGAAACACACTAACCAACGCCAAAGTCCCTTCCCTCCCTCTCTCACGCGGGATGATCGCCGGTGGCACAGCCATTCTCTCGGGGAAGCGATGATCGGAAATTTTGATACGTACACGGCAACGACACACGCTGATCGATTGATTGGTTAATTGATTACTACCATAGCCTGTTGCACCAAGCACAACAGCTGGAAAATACCCCAACAGAACTGGTTGAGTTTGAGTTTGGACTAGCAGGCGTAAACCCCTGGACCATTGGTCACCTTGGAGGAGGATCATACAAAAGACATGGGCGACCTCTCTGACCTCTCTCTTCTCCATTCATGCATGGATTCGATATTAGAATGGAATTGTCCCGATTATTCTTCGTAGTCCGCGCAATCAGATATGTGACAAGGACCTCCTCACCCTTCGTGTCGTTCTTCGGCGGCAGTTCAGCCTCGGCAGCTGAGCATCACGGCAAGGGGGTTAGACAGACGTGTGGTCCAGAGAAAACCCGGGGAGGATGACGGATCTACCGTAGCTGGCCCCCTTGGCTCCACCCTTCAAACTTGGCAATACCGGGGACACGGAAATCGACAGGATGTCGAGTCGTCGCGAACCCCTAACATGAAATAAAACACGAACCCCCTTTGACCGGAGCTGAATCCGAGTTCCTCATCCTCATCGATGAAGGACTAACCACCGCGAGAGAGAGACTTCCCTTCCCAAGCCCGGAGATCCGCACAAGCCAGGCGTCCGTCCGGAACAAAGACGATGGTGTTCCCCGGTAGCGAGCCACCGCTCCGTCTGAACATCCCCCCGTTCTCTCGGCACGAAAGCTCTAGGCGGAGCGACAGGCCTTCATGGTGCCTCAGAGGGCGTTTGCTCCGACAAGGGTCCTGACTCGCCGGCATCCCTACGAGTTCTTTTCTGCGCAGAAGCCTCAGGTCTCTACTATGCAGTATTCCCTCCCCCCCCTCCCTCCAGCAACTCCAAGTTTCTAAGGGAGTAAATTGGTGTGTTGCCCGTTGGTATTAGTCGACAAGGCACCTTCCGCATCGGGCCATGCAGAAAGGGGACGACCTGCGTCAATTGCCCGATAGCTGAGATTGCTGTTCATCATCCCCTTCTCCCACAGAATTACCAAAACCGGATGGGGAAAAAAGGGTAGAACATGAAAAACAATGCATTATGGCGTTCCTGTGGCTGGCTCAATTGGTTCGGGGACGTTGTCGAACATAAGGATTCCAGAGAGATGGACATGTTCCAATACCGAAATTGGAGTCGATTCGGTTGTATCTAGCAGCAGCAAGGCCGGGGCCTCAGTTTGAGAAAAAAATAAGACTGTCGGTCTAGATGCCGATCGTCAGTTCTTCTCACCCGACAAATAGTCAGTGTGGAAAATCTGTCGACGACAAGCGTGAACCAGAGAAAAAAAGACGGCCCTTTTTTCCGTGCCTAACCGTTGATCTGAACCCGCTTTGCTCACCGGCCGCCCAGCCAAAACTCGAATGATACCCAAGGTCATGAAGGGTGTCTCCCTGTTGGATGGTCAATCAATGATCTAGGGTATTGCAATTGAGGCGCTCTCGATGTGGGCACGCAGCCGTTCTGCAGAAATGGCAACCGGTCAAGGGGACATAAAGCCACCACGAACAGCAACGTTGGAATTA
The DNA here is from genome assembly GCA_026260285.1 of Colletotrichum sansevieriae. Taxonomy (NCBI): domain Eukaryota; kingdom Fungi; phylum Ascomycota; class Sordariomycetes; order Glomerellales; family Glomerellaceae; genus Colletotrichum; species Colletotrichum sansevieriae. The sequence continues at coordinate 118,725 of JAOQIF010000059.1, read as the reverse complement.
ATTCAAGCCGCAGATCACGCGTTCGAAGCGAGATGCGGTGAAACGTACCATAGTAACTCGGACGTCTGGCTATTGGGTTTCTATCCTTCCGGTAGTGCGGATCCCCTCGGATTAGCATATGAACGAGCTCTCTTATGGGAGTAGCGGTATTCGGCACCCCCCTGCACGGTATTCGGCACCCCATTAACCGTATATAGCAGGTGATATGGCTACTGCTATATATCGTGGGTTAGGGCGAAGTTATATATAAGTCCGTTGCCTATAGTTATAGCGCTAAATAAACTTATATTAGTATAACTCGTAATATACTAAAGTATAAATTCGTAAATTTCCTACCTATATATTAATATTTTGCATTTTTAAGTATTACTTATTATAAGCCTTAAAGATCTTACCCTTAATAGCCTTATTGAGAAAGTCTATTAATACTAATAAAGCTTCGGTTATAGGGTTAATAAGTATAAGTCGAAAAAGAGCGTACTTAGGGCTATTATTTAGCAAGATCTTATATATAATCGAGGAGGTTAGAAGAAGGCTTCTATTATAAAAGCTAGGGATATTAAGATATATAAAACTAATTATAAGTAGTTAGGGAGGATTTTAGTAGTAGGAGATAGGTATATTTACTTAACTACTAATAATAAGTATAACTATTTACCCCTCGAGCTATAGTACTTCGCTACTAACTATAACTTCTATGCTATAAGTTAGAAGGAGGTTAGAGAGGAGAAGGTTAGAGATAGGGTTGAGTCTCTTTCTAGAAGCAGCAAGTTAATTATAAGGGATATTACTAGCTAAATCGGGGCTAAGTTAAACTATCTAATTTATAAATAAGATATACGAAACCTCTAGAAGGCCCTTTAGCGGGAAAAGTATAACCCTCTATTATTAATATAGATTTTTTTATATAAGCTTAAGGCTAACCCTAACGTTTAATATACTAAGGTTTACTATAACGTTAATATAAGTAGGATTAACATAGTATTCTAGATATACTCGTAGTACCTCAAAATATAGTAGCAAAACCCGGAATTATTAATAATAGATAATACCTATAAGGTAAGTTAGTTTAGGTAGTAAAATAAGCAAAAAAAAACTCACTAGTTGGTATTAGGTTAATCGATTTAATATACTATTATTCCAAATTAATAATATAATATCTATCTATACTATATTTAATATAGCCTTTTGCTTAGTTTCGAGCGAGGATATAGTTATATTCGAGTAGGTATTTAGCTAACTTAAGGCTGCTTTAACTATAGAAAAAATCCCTTTGCTAAAAACGATGCTTACTAACTTCAATAAGGCACTAAAAAAGGCAGCAAGAGTAGTATTTAACGTCATATTATAGCAGATTTATTTATAATATATACTAAAAAACGTAGTATTAAATATTAAGTAAAAATAGGATAGTATTTTAGAGGAAGGATCTCTATTAGAGGTATATAAGGAGGCAAAAGGTAGGCCTTATTAATAAAACCCTAGGCTAAGCGAATCTAAGCGCTCTAATTCGCCTAAAAACGACGAAGTAGATCTAGAAAATTCTGCTAGCCTTAACCTCTTATTAGATATTATGCCTAACTATACTAATAAGGCAAATAGGGTAGTTGCTATATAACTTATCCCTAATAAGGCCCTACCTAATAATAACTAACCTCGCTAAAATAACCCCTTAGAACCCCCTCCTGCTGCTATTTTATTCTCTCCTACTTCTAATAATAACTTTAACTACTCTACTAATAGATTTTTGCTTACTTAGAAAGCCTATTACTATATAGCAAGTAAGGCTATTTTTAATAAGCGATAGGCTAAGTTAAGGCAAGTATTTAAGGCGGGCTAGCTACGCCTTATTAACTACCTCTCTAAGACCTACCTTCCCTTTTAGTAGTAATTTGCTAATTATATAGTAAAAAGTCTATATAACTATAGTATTAAAGTTATATTATATATAGAGTTAGCCTACGCTAAGCTTAAGAGTTACCTCTATAACCGCCTCTCTAACCTAGCCCGCCTCTATAAAGCTATTATTAATATAGTATTAAAAAAAAGTAGCGATTTATTAATATTATTAGCACTCAAAAGCAGTACTTTAAGCCCTATTATTAAGATATAAATATAACGCAAGTATTGCCGTTCTATATTAATTTCAAGGCTATTAATATAATATAGTAATAGTACCTCGCTGCTAAGAGGGTATAGAAGGACCTAACCCGTACTAAACGACTTAGCTGCTATATAGGCGACTTTACTAAGCAATAGGGCCTGCCTTGCTGCTATAACCTACTTAACCGTCTCGAGGTAGTAGATCTAGAGCGTCTTTTAATATATAATAATATTAATAGTTATTAGTAGCTAGATAATAACCTAGTTTATTTACCCTCCCTATCCTATATTAAAATATTACTAACTAGCTATTTTTTAGCTAGAGATTATAACCCTCTATAAGGCTATAAAAGAGCCCGATCCCGAGGTTATCTCAACCTAGCAAAACTACTAATAAGCTGCGCTAGTTATTAATAATAATAATACGCTATTTAGCGCGCCTACCCTGCCCTTTCAGGGTAGTAATATTACTATAACTACCTTATGTAATACTTCAACGCGCTATAAGCAGTTAGGGTAAGAAGCGGTAGAAAACTCTGCGCCAGCAGCGCTAGCAGCGCTAGCAGCGCCAGCAGCGCTAGCGACCTAGCCAGCGCGCAAGAAGCGGAAAACAGCTGCTAAAAAGGCTAATAAAGCCCTCGTTACCTAACTATAGCAGTTAATTAAGGCCTTAGTTATAGCGTAACTTAGCTAGGTTATAGCTAACCTCGCTACTAGTATGCTAGCACTATAGAGTTACTACCCCTAGCAGATATTAGCGCTAGCCTAGCTTTTACCCTAGTAAAACTACACCTACTCCTAGCTTAATTAGCACCCTCTATTGCTTTAGCAAACTCCGCAGTATGCATAGCCTCCTCCGCTATTAAATTAATAGTAGTATTACTAGTAGTACGAGCTATTATTAGCGCTGCTAAGTAGGATATCTAGTTAATAATATAGGGGCTAATAGGGCTGAGGCTAATTCAGCAGATAAATAATAAATAAATAACGCGTTATATAAAATATCTTATATAATATTCTATTTAGTATAGCCTATAGCTAAGTTAGCATCTATGGCGATGCTACTCCATAACACTGCTATATATAGTTAATGGGGTGCCGAATACCGTGCAGGGGGGTGCCGAATACCGCTACTCCTCTTATGGCGTCTTTTTTGCAGTTGATCCTGCAATGGGAAAACTTAACAGAGGTGAGCCCTGGGATACAAGGGAAAGGGAAACAAGCAGCGGCTGTTGGTATTGCCCGAGGGAGGGGGGTGGGCATAGTTTTATCAATGGTACGCTGCGGATTAATGGAAATCCAACAGGACAACGCCAATGACCCTTCCAAGACGGAGTCCATCGCAAATAGTGAGCTGTCGTTGGTTCCAAGGACTTGGCAGAAACGTCCAAGGCCCACGCGGAATAGGAATGAATGTTGGAGGTTGGAAGACAAACCGTCGGATGGCTTGTACACCGAACCCTTCACATGAGCTCACCTCACTTACCCCGAACACTGACACTCGGTGTGAACCCTACCGAACAGGCGGCATATCCGCGCAACACCTCAGGATACTCAAAACCCTGCAGCACCTCGTTCTTTCATGATGCTGCCCTTAGCCGACCTGCGCACTGTCCCCCCGTCCCGTCGTACCGAGGTGAGGGGGAGCTCTGAGCTCCGTTTGTTTGGACCATACTGAACAAGAATCCAACCAGTTTTTTTTGTGTCTCCTTCCCTCTCTCTCTCTCTCTCTCTGTCTCTCTCTAAGCTGCACTCATCGGGGATCGCAAGACTGAGGGGTTACGTTGTCAAAGCTGGGAAGGAGAGAAAATTCGATCGAGAGGATGTGGCCAGGGATCAACACGACCCAAAACATGTCAAAATTGGGAACACGACCACGACCACCCGGCCCCTCCTCCGGATGCAGACGCACGGATAGCATACCGGCTCCAGCTGCCGTGTTCCGTGGGCTCGGACTCTCTGCGGCGTCGTGCAGGCCGCAGCCGTCTTGCCGTTGTCCTTCCAGCATTGCTTGTTTCTTTGCAAATCCTTTCTCCGGAAGTGAGAATTTCCGTAGGATCGGTGACTCTCCGTAAACCTCCAAAGCTGGAAAATCCTTTCTTTCTGAAGAATGGCCGTCAACCTGCCAGGTCCCCCAAAAAAGCCTGTGCAACCAGCATATGTGTGTATGTGTGTGTGTGCGTATGTAGGCAAGTGCCGCCAATGGATCTCCAGTCCGTGTGCCGGCCGCCCGCCTGTCAAAAAAAACCCTCGATCCTGCCCGGCAGCAGCCAGATGAAAAACCCCCTCCATAGAGCCACTTTTCTTTTTCTGCCCCATTTGTGTGTGTTCCCTGGGTCCTCTTAAACGGGCCACCGAGGAGTTAATATCACGCAGGGTCTTGAATCGTGTTTCTTTGCCTGTATCCGTAATCGTATGGTCTTGTCGTTGGGCGTGTGTGCGAACGCGGCTGTCTACTGGTCTTGCCGCATTACTCAATCAGGCGACGTAGTGTCTGCGAGAGTCTCCAGTATCATCAATCTGGAAAGGATTATTGCTGCGCGCTGCATCTGGCTGGCAGCATGGCAGCCCCCCTTCCCTTCGGCTAGATGCACTTAAGAGTGCCGGCATGAAATGGCCCAACCTGGGGATGTAGCGCTTTGCTCATTGACTTGGGGTCGGTTTTGACCAGTTTTGGGTTGGCCTTCGTAGTCTCCCCGGCCGCTCCCCTCTTTCCTTCTGGCGTGTACTCACTCCCCTCAAGGCTTGGACTAGGTAGAGACTTAGAGAGGCCCGTGTTTTGGATGTGGGGTTTACGAAGGCGTTGGTCTGCGCAGGTACATGCGAAAAGGTAGCTTGTCATGCCAGTGCGTCAAAGCCCCTCGGGGGGAGGGGGCTACCTGATGACGAACGACATATTGCGGTTTTGACAAGAGTAGCGGCCGGCAGTAGTGAATGATGATGGACTCAGGCTGGGATATGCCAAATAGCGAATGTGAGGTGGAAGTAGAGCTGCAATGCAAACCAAAATGGGAATGCTGTTGGGCAGGTCGCTGAGGATTATACTAACTCGCAGAGGTCCAGATACCATCACCGTCCACCACGAATGAAACTTGCGTCCTCGTAACCTCGTAGTCCCCTAGCATGACGTCAGTTCTCCTGCGAACAACGAAACTTATGTCTCCTACCACATCGATCCCATCAGGTGAAAAAAAGAGGGAGGGGAAAAAAAAGAAGCCAAGACAATGTCGTCCAAACTCTACTTTTTGCCAAGAGTTGCTTATCCTTCCTTTCCCCTCCTGTCCCATGATGGCGCAGCGTTCCCTAACATATAACATGGGTTGCCTAATTCTTCTAACTAAACCCAATCTCAACAAGCTGCTTGGCCAGTTGCTTCTTGTTGTGACATTCGTCACCACCAACGATGAAGCCATGTAAACGCCGCCCACGTACCCTCCTCCAGGGTCGCCACCCACAACAATAAGCTTCGAGCAAGAACGCTGGTATAGCCCGGTTGAAAGTTCAAAACTACCCAGGCCCAGCGTGGCAATAACCCGCGTCTAATCTATTAACGAAAATCACTGAAAAACCGCAGCGGCTATAGCCGCGCCGCGGTCATCCCAACTAAACGCACCACTGATCCAGCGGCCATGACCACGATGACCTCATGACTTTGATGCCGAAGATCGAGTCAAGTTCTCATCCAAGCCGATAACAATGTCCCCAGCTCAGACCTCCAACTCCCCAGCCGAGCCATGGCCTGTCGTACTCATTCATCTCCAACCACCAAGCGCGCTGCCCCCGTATCAACCAAAGACGTCCACATTCTTGATTAACATACATGTATCCTCAACGCCAACCAAAGCACGAACCGGTACAGCCCAGTACGAACCTGGCTGCAAACTAATGGCAAAACCACGTAGTCGCATCCCATGCTGACCCCCAAACTAGCGTCCAACACGAACAAACCTTCCCACCTTTCCCCCAAACTGTTCGTTGGTAGCTCCATTAGCCTCCGCAGGACCCATTCCCCGGCATTCTTGCCAGAAGTCCGATGTGCCCTGCCCAGCACCTGTCAAGTACATAGCGTCCAAACATCGCAAAGAGTAGACCTTCACCTCAAAACACAATGCCATTCTCCTAAAGCCACACATACCAACGCCAACTTAGACACACGAACGAACTAAGGAACAAAAAAAAGAAAAAGAAAAAGAAAGCCACCACGGCCGTGACTATGGAAACAGGCACACACACACATACACTCCTCCACAACCTCAACACCCGCTACATCTGCCTCCAATGCCAGATATCCGAACTTCCGTTCTTTGATATTCGAATCCAGCCCACTCACGGATATCCATAAACACTTACCCCCCTCCCAATAATTAAAATACGAACAAAGCTGTACATCCCACCAAAGCACCTACCCGAAACAAGCTTGTCTTTAAGGAGACTTTATTTAAAAAAAGGTCCCGGGTAGAAACTCATCTTGGTCAGTGTCAGTGCTATTCTAGACCACACATTATTCCGCACACTCACATCGCTCCCTCCTTTTGTCTCCTGTGTGTCTTCTCACTTGGAGTTTGTGGCCGCTACAGGAACTCGGAAAACTGCCAAGACTGCAGGAGTACCAAAAAAAAAAAAAAAAAAAAAAAAAAAAAAAAAAAAATTACCAGGGCCTTCTTACGCGTGTCGCTTAGACACGCTGACCCCATCGCGGTCTCTGCCTTCTAACCTGGCATGACCGCAACCACCGAGCTTTCCCATGACCCTACGCAATAAACCCCCCGTTGTCTGTTTGGTGACCATCTTCCCACGAGACACGGGTAGGGAGGCAATCCCGAGCGGACGGAAATCGCGGGGTACAGCGGAAGAGCCGTGCCGCCCCAGTTCACATCCGCCAAGCAAAGTGTCAACGCCCGGAACGAAAAGGAAGGCGACATATATTCCGACTTTGTAACATAGCTTTCCCAATACATATGTGATCTTCTGGTGTTAGTCATCCTGCAGTAGAACAATCCGTTATCCGTTTGGAGTAAAGTACCCCAGCACAGCGCGAGGCATCGGTAGACGGCTGCAACGAGAAGTTGGACGGATAACGTAGATTCAACGAGAAAGAAGTCTGCATACCCTGGATGCTCTAGCTACATCCCACGAGGGGACCGACACCTCGATGTGGTAAACCCCAAAGATTCTCTTGCTAAGCCTGGAGCCGTGGCCAGAAGAGTAACAGAAAAGTGGTTTCGATGTACACAGATTAGAGCTTGGTCCATCTCCCATATTCCCCGCTTCATGCTTCTTCCTTCCGTTATGGTCTCTTCCCGCCCGCGCGAAGAAGAATGCAACCGCAGCATATGAACAACCAGAGTGTGGGGTTGGCAAGTACGTGGCATCATTTTCTTTTGCGACTGCCTAGACGTTGGAAGAAAAAAGCCCGCGAGACAGACTCCTATAACACCGCCAGCTTGCCCTCATGTGTTTAGGAAAGAACAAAAGTATGAACTCCCAATCTGCCAAAAGGTTTGGTTGAAAAAAATCAAGAAACCTACGCCCCAGAATATGCCTCTCTCTCTTTTCGTGCGCCGTTCGCCCAATGGGGGAGCTGGTTGTTCATCCATGACGTGTGGGGAAATATCCGAATCGTCTTTCAAAGCAGAACTCGAATCCTGTGCGTCCAATAATCGTGGCCGTGATGGCCTTTGCCAGCCGCTTCTCTAATACCGGCAATCATCAAGTCATGACGTGGGAAATGCTTCTGCCTCGCAGCTTAGGGACCCATCGGATTCGCGAATCGAATGGATCGAGGCATCGGTGGTGGATCCGAGTAAGTCCGTCGATAAAGGGAACAAAGGTACGTTGATGTCGTAGACGGGAATCACAAGACAACGCATTTGCTCTTGCCTTCCCTTCCTCTCACTTTCCGGCGATAGCGGTCGCCGCCCTCCTTGTCATCGTATCTCGCCGCATCGCCATTGATCGGTCGAGTGCTGCTGCGTCCGCCGGGCTGAGGCTTTGAGGCGGCTTGTCGCTGCCTGCGAAGTATTCTGACGACGTCATAAAAGGCCTTCTCGACATTTATGCAGTTCTTGGCTGAGGCCTCAACGAATTCGCAACCAAGTTCGCGAGCCAGGGCGTGGCCCTCTTGTGTCGATACCTCCCTCTCAGTGACTCTGTCGCTCTTGTTGCCAACGAGCATGATGGGTACCGGCGCTTGGGGGCTGGCTGCTGAAATGGGCGAGCCCGGGTATGACGGCGATGATGCACACGATTCCTTGACTCGTTGGATCTGATGGTGAAACCGCTTGATCCGTGAGAATGACGATCGTGATGAGATGCTATATACAAGGACGAAGCCTTCGCCATCTCGAATCCATTGATCTCGAAGGGCTGTGTACTCTTCTTGGCCAGCTGTATCGAGAACCTCGAGCATGCATGCTTGGCCATCAATGACGACTTGCTTGCGGTATGAGTCCTCAATCGTGGGGTCGTACTGTTTTCGGGGAAAGCACGGTCAGCGAGTGGCTCTGGGCGTCAACAAAGGCGGGGGAGGGCGACAGAGAAAGGACAATAATCAAATGGAAGACCAAATGATCACGACGCGATGCAAATCAGGAGCGATGGGCTGGGACGACTTACTGTTTCCACAAAGTGTTGCAGGCAGAGCTGGATTGTCAAAGCGGTCTTCCCCACGCCGCCGTCGCCCAGGACCACCAACTTGTACAGCACCATTTTTCCCGCCATGATGGGCAACTTTCTGGGAGTAGCAGTAATAGAAACGCGACCGAAGTTGTATCGGAATCAGGTCGCTCGATTGATGATGAGAGACTGAAGGTCAAGAGAGGCGAAAAGAAGATGCGATTCGCGGGAGCGGAATGGAGGGGGTGGTTCGTCGGTTGTTATGAAGGTGGTGATGGTGGTGGAGGGAAGGACGACAAACACCAGTGTCGAGTTGATGATAGGATACCTACTGGTTAAGGGGAGAAAAAAAAGGTAGGTAGGTAGGTAGGTAAGGTAAGGTAAGGTAAGGTAAGGTAAGGTAGGTAGGCAACGAATGGTAGTGGAGGTAGTAGTAGTAAGAATTGGGAGTATGGTACGAGCCCAAATCTTGTTCGATTTTGGAGCCCGAGTCCTGGACGTGGACAGTGGATTCCCCTCAGCAGACTGGTGGATTGGATCGACCGGACTGGACCCGACAGAAGTCAGTACGTAGTAGCAGTGATAGGTATCTCTGTATCCATACCCTGTATGAGGGCAGCGCGGCGAGCAGCGAAGCAGCAAGCTAGAGTGCTATCAACACTGTGACCGGGGGTGGCAGACTCGAGGGTGCAAAGCGGGCTGCGGCCGGGCTGGCTGGGTTGGGGCTAGGCCTGGCAACTGGCAGATTGGCAGGCAGTGCGGCGATGGGATGCGGGAGAATGACTGCGGTGCGTGCGCGCGCGGGCTCTCTCTCTTTCTCTCGTCTCTTCCGTCTCCTCGGATGGGTTGCAAGCCTGCGAGTGGAGAATGGCAGAGCAGAATGAATGGATTGGCGGGTCTAGCCTGGGAACCGGGCGTGTGTTAGATGCTTGGGTTAGGGAGAAGGATGATACCGGGATAAAGGCGAAGCGGAGCGGAGGCGCACAGCCGACTGTTGGCTACCTTAGCTTGCTTGTCTCCTGAGAGGCTGTCAACCCTCGTTACTTCCACGCGCCAACCCGAGCCACCCAGCTCTGTATCCGCGGTGACTTGAGCTGCCCGGGATGAGACGGGGAAGGGAAGCAAGAGGGGTGAGGGCCGACAAGGGGACAGGGGGTGAGGAGAGGGCAGATTGGAGACTCCAAGCAACGCAGCTTGCAAATCCAGGTTAAGGGTTTGTTGGTAACAGCAGCAGCAAGGGTGCAACAGCCAGCCAGAAGCCCGCAATCTGGCCAAAGCCCAGCCGAGCAATAAGATAGGTACTTAGGTAAGTCGCGACAATGCCAGCGACAAGAGATACGTAGTGGTGAGGTGGGAAGAAGGCAAAGGTGGGAAGAAGGTAAAGCGCCTACGAGGGGCACCTGAATCCTGGTGCTGCGGGTCGGTCGCAGGACGTACCTGCCGGTGTGTGTGGGTGTGTGTTATCGCCGTGGCCCGAAGACAATGAATCGGTCTGTCGGTACGGATACCCTGGCTGAGGCAGGTGCCTATGTTGAGTCTGGGTACCTTACGGGGATATTGGGGCGCACGAAGAGGACCGATATGTGATGTTTCTGTCGATTGCGACTGAATTGAGGTCGGTCGGCAGGGTCGTTCCCTCGTAAGGCACACCACAAAAGGTGGACAAGGGCAAGCTTTAGTCGATGGCCTGGTATTGGTGAGACGCCGGTAGAGGGAATACCAAGGCGTTGGTCGAATGAAGTTGATGAAGACGAACAGCGTGGGCGTTGTTAATATGATGGCATGAAGGTTGTACGAATAGCAGCCTCCAATGGCGATGGGGACGTCACGGAAACAGCCTGGGGGCGGATTCTGCGGAAGGATGAGCTTGACGGGCATGGACCACCTCACAGATGGCGCTGGTGCGGGCGGTGTTGGATTTGGGGCAACCAGAGCGCAGTGACGACTGGAGGGTAAAGAACGAGGCAGCAGGGCAATCAACCGGGTAGGAGGGGTAAGTCCAAGGATGAAGCCAGTGGTTAGAGGCCAGCAGAGCGCTGTTTAGGATGCGCTCGGTCCCGCACACAAGGAACTGAAGTGAAAGATGAGGAGAAGCGGCACATATGCTGCACGTACCGATAGTTTTTTCTTTTCCGGTACCCTTTCCCCTAACGTAACCTACCTCAGGCACAAGCAAAGGGAATCAGGGAGGAAATCGAGGTTTTCGTAGATCGTACCTACCTTATGGTAAGCCGACTTAGTCAGCGTCGAATCTGACAAAGCAGAAACGCGATGCGGAAATAAAGTGGTGTGGTTTGAGCAAGGCATTTTCTTATTGCACGGCCTTGATCGCAGACCTACCTCATGTGGAATCACTTGAGCAATTTGGTATCACAAAGTCTACTGCTTTACTAACTACAGTACCTAGGCGCTGCCTATTTCTTCTTCCTCTGCTTTGCTCCTGATGCCAGATGGACTTAGATTTGCCCACTTTCTTCTTTCCTTTCCCGCGCCGATGGGCGTCGAGATGGTTCAATTGGAGCCGCTGACGGTTGCAACAGAGTGAGAGAGATAAAGTGTAATTACCCCCATGTGGCTGAACATGGGTGGCAAAAAGGGCACCAGGAGAGAGAGTCATGCCTAAAATCGCTACTTACCTAACTTACCTCCCTTATGTAAGGTAATCAAGGCCTCCTGTTTTTGCAGAGGTTCTTTCCGGCACCTTACCTAAGGTAAGTAAGCTCGCACGTGCATTCTACTTTCGTACAATACTTTCTGGTAGGTAGTTGTCCAGAGAAAGATACCCTACACGAAGAAGCTGCTCTGGCCTATGTCGCCAGCAATCGCTTGAACCGCACGGCAATGCCCTAGCAAGCTACCTCCCTCCTGCTTTCTACCAGTTTGTCAGCTGGCCTCACCTCACAGCTCTTGAACGTGGCCCATGATATCTTTTACTTGGTTGGGACTGAACAAATCCACCATCCGGTGCCTACTTACTAAGTAGTGCTCATTGCGCAAGAAGCACCAGCAACAGGCCCAGCCACAGCCTGCAAGCCTATGTCTTAGGGACCCATGTCGATGGAGCCTCAGCTGGAGAAGAGGCTCAGCAGAGCAGAGGAATGACACGGCGGATGATAAACCTATCCGTAATAGAGTCTTCGAGTTGTGATATCGACAACTTCCGGTCTGAGAACAAGAAGAAGGAAAGAAAAAAAAAACAATACGGACAGCTTGCTGTGACATCGATTCAATGCATCTCTAGTTTCTTGTGGACTGCGGTGACGACTACAAGAGCTGCAGGATGACAAGCTACCTACCCAGAGACGAACATGAGAACACACACCAAGGTACCTTACCTAGGGGGGCCGGGAGCCGAAACTGCAGCCGGTCTGCGGGTTCTGAGCTGCGAGTTCCCTCTTCCCACATTAGCGCTATTGTGCTGACGAACTGGCTAAGTCTTGGGCCCAATTGACAGCTCGCCTCCAGTCGCACATCCTGCCGTGACGCATCCGCCCATGCTTCCAGCGCACACGCCACACATGTATACACACACAACCACACACACACCACGGACTCCAGAGCAGTCACACACATGCCATTGATGAGCACAAGCTCCTGTTGCTTGCTTGAAGACGGATGGCTTCTCTGCATGAGGTAAGGAAAGGTAAGGTAAGGTACTTCGAGCACTGGAAAGCCGTTCTGTACCAATCACGTACTTAATGTATTCAGTGATGCCGTGATTGGGTCTCTCTGCCTGTCACTCCACAACAAAGTCGGCATTCGTCGTGCCAGCGACGCCTCACGGACACTTTGTCGTCAAATTTTGACAGTTTTTTGACAGGAAACCCTGCTTTGTGTCTGTGTTGATTCAAGCGTACGCCCGTCGCCTCTCCTCTGCCCGACCATAGCATGCGCTAATAAGGCGCCATGGGCTGGCGTCCGCGGAATCCTTGGACCTCGAATGCGTCCACCGGTGAACCCGCCGTTCGTGCAGCACGATCCGCCAGGTTACATGGTAACGGCCAACAGGGAGTCTCATCGAGCAATTGCTTATTACCTTACCTAACAGATGGGGTGGACTTACGGTCAACCTACCTAACCTTAGACACATTAACGCGCTTGGTTTTTTCCGTCTTGCCCTGGTCTCGTATGCCTTCCCGGCCTACCCTTACTCAAGTCACCTACAGCGAACGCATTAGGTGAGGTGAGCTGGACGACGAGCTGCCAGGTGCAGCGGACCCAGACCCAAGCCCGGACCTGGACCTAAAATGAGGGCAAACATTCCGTTGACGACTCAAATCGACGCAACCACAAGCCCCCATTGGATTCAGATCCAGACCGGTCCAGTTGTTCAAGCCCATCGTCCATTCATATCGTCCGCCTCATTAAATGTCTGCTGATGCGCTCTAGCCTGCCAATGTTGGCTTCCCATACTAAAAGTAGCTACCCCAACTCCGTATGTCAGTTGAACGAGCGATTCCTCGGCTGCTTCATGACATCTCGTATCTCACACGGTCTCTCGGGGATCAACTTCTCAACAGGCAATTGAAGACGGCGACGTACGGGCTCTTGCGGTATAGGTGGCATGTTAACAATGTACGTATGCGCTTTCGTTCGTCCATGCAGACGCAGAGAAAACCGCCTCTGGCATCCTTCATCCCCACGCCATCCCCACCAAGGCTGGCACCGCTCATGGCACACGGCACATACTGACTAGTCGCCGGACATGGATTTCTACTGGGCAATTCGTTCCCGTCCCCTCAAGAAAGCCGCCCACCGATGTCCACATCGTGCACTAACAGCGCAGCAGATGCATGCACCTCACAGACCACCTGTCTGCTAATCTCACATCACCCAAGTCGCGTCTGTAGCCCAGCCCAGCAAGGTGCTGACCGAACCTCGAGATGCTGCGATGACTACCAAATCCGCCAGGGTCCGGCCACACTTCAGGGTTCGCACCATCCAGACCTTGTCCTTCCCCTTGGCTCTCCCGGGCTTCGACCCCCATCCTGGCATCGCAGTCAAGAGATCCGGAATGGGATGACGATGGGGACCGCTGGGGCCAATACTACCGAAACGATACCCCACCCGGCGCCGGCCGCCAGCTCCAATCGGAGGGATCCAGAGGGGTCCCACTTTGTGCCTGTCTCCATTCTCCAACCACCTCACCTCATCGCTTTCACAGTGTGCTAGGGCTTCAAATAACCCTTCAACAACCCGCCGCCATCTCTCACCTTGGCCGAACCACAGCCGGAGTTCTTGGACTTAGTTGGCTGGTGGTAGGTAGCCTGCGATTGTGTAGGGTGCGAAATTTTCTCTCCCTCTCTCTCCCGAGTCAATAGGGGACTAATTGAAAGAGCTGCAGATGCTTGCTACTGCTGCGATAGCTGCAGCTTGCTAATCTGAGGCCCATTTTCGCAACCACCCGCGTCGCGCTCAGGGCTGACGCTGGCCCTCACCCAATAATCTGGCATCCGCAGCTGCTTGACATCACGAGACGAACGCCCAGACCAACTGGCTCGACGTCATCGACCAGAGCTTGGAGCACGTTACTATACATTCAATCAACATGTAAAAAGTCAAATTGGACCCTCGATTTCCAGCGGGAGTCGCTAACGTTATTTTGGATGTTGCCCCGTCAGCTACCCGTCATGCACTTGCCTACGGTTCCGGCCGCCTGTGTTCCCAAGCGATGCCGTCGGTACGGGTTGTGCGGACACCACACTCGCACACAACGCAAGCAGTCTGGCTGCCGACCTGCTGTCTCACCATCCTCGTGCCAGACCCGATCTTCCGGGGCGACTCCGCAAAGAGGCTCCTATCGCAATCCTCGCTTCTGACGGATCCTCTTCCGTAAACGCTTACTGAGCTTTACCGCGCCAGAGTAGTTCCGGCTGCGGCACGGCCCCGTTCAAGCCCGCATTTGTCCGTATACCCTTTTTCTGACCGGACGCGGTTGGTCTTCGTGAGCTGCAAACCTGTTCAATTTCGACGCCGTTTGATACCTCCGAAAAGCACACGAGTGGAGGGAAAAATTTTCGTCTTTGGTCAGACCATGGTTCGGCTGACGACGACTGTACCCGTGGTCAGTTCGAAGGTGGACTTGATCTCGAAGCCGGCTGCAGCTCGAGCTGGGAACGACGACCAAGTCGACCACAAACAAATAAACGGATCATCACGCACTGTTGACAAACCAAACTCTTATTCGAATTCCTGCATTAGTTTGCCTCTCCCTCAGCTCCATCAAATTTAGGGGCACGCTGTCACTGAGCAAACTTATCAAAGGCATCTCCCGGCTCTTTTCTCAACAGCCAAGAGAATTAGAGGTCTGAATTGGCTGGCGGACCTGGACTTCCAATATCAACCAATAACGACTATGTTACCCATCAAGCCGGGTAGCCGCTGATCAGCTCTTAACGAAGGCTGGTGCCTACTTGGAGGAGTCTCGTTGGTTTTGGTTCCCAGCCGAGCAATTACCGAAACTGCATTCATCGCTGTTGTTGATATATGAACCAACACTCGGAATTGCGCTAATTTCCCCGGGCAGCCAAGAGCGTGCTTCAGGCTTCAGTTTGACGAACGAAGCGCGCACTGTCAATTGGTCTTCCATATTGTTGCACCACAGGTCTAAAGAAAACGAGTCTTTGTTCTCGCTTTCTGCCCTCCATGTTGGGTCGAAGCGAACGCGGCCCAGTTGCTTCAGAATCCAATCGGATGCTTTGCGTACCTCCCCGCTGCGGTTTCCTCCCCCCTTGGCCGAGATGCTCCAAAGACAGCCTCCAATTAGCCTCCACGCGAATGTGACTCGTAAGCTCATCCCGCTGTTCCTAGATACGGTATGGGTTGAACCGGGCCGAAATGTCAAGGCTGCAACTGCGGTTCGTCGCAGTGCCGTCGGGTCTGAATTTCCCGGTCAAAAGCCTCTATTCATATCAATGCAATAAGCGTGGCGACCCTTCGTTGAGCTCTTGAGAGTATTTTCGATCACAGCATCGAGGCAAAGACAGTCACACTGGCCTGCTTGCCGCGGGTAAAGCCTTCGTGAACATGGCAAACGAGGTATTTTAACTTGGCTCAGGATGGGCGCGGCGGCTAAGTGTTGAACCACACGGCGGCAAACATGCAGCCACCCCAAGAATCGCGCCAATCACGTTGTAGGCGCTGCTGTGCGTCAGTGATGGCCATAATAACAAACCTTAAAGCCAATTGTGCGCTAGGAAAAGCACGTTCTTGGATCGTGGTCTCTTGTCGGCCAGCTCTGTCCAGTCACCCCCGCTTAAAATGCGGCCCTTCCCTATCGATGACTTGTTTGACGCTGTAGCACCATCGGCGAACGTTTCGTTTTGGAAGCAAAAGCCTGTTTGGAGGACTCGTAGATTACAAAGAATACTGCCTGCATGTGACGTGTCGTCAGGCGAGGTCAGTCTATACATGTCGCGATAGCTTAGCAGCACAGAACTGCATCCCTTCAATTCGAAACCTATTCCGCAGATTAGCATTACGACGCAATATTCGGTCAAGTCTTGTTCGAATATGCCTGCGTAACGGCCCGCGGTGGGAACCTAAGAAAAAGAAAAGGAAAACCCACATTATGTCCAGAGACAAAAAGAAAATAAGTAACCCAGCCAGCCATACGTGCCATCACAAACTAGTTCTCAATTGCGAACCATGAACGAGGCACACAATCAATCACATCCTTTCCACGTCTTTGATTAACTCATTCTGCCCCAACTGCCGGAACAGGGGACCAGACAACCGATTCCATCAGTCGAAGTGCTCCCGGTGTTTTGCACTTCTTCCCCTGCGCACTAGGTATGTAGGCACACGCGGTGGGAAGGGGAACGTATCTCGAGAAAGAAGCAACAGTGCAAGACAAGCAAAGACAAGACCGTAGCAGTTGCCCCCCTGCTTTCCCATCTAGCGCCGCAAACCACAAGGGGAACATGGGAGCAATGTTACTCAGAATGGCCCCCGACCTAGCGACCTCTTCTTCCCCGGTCCGCTCCCCATGAACCTTTCCTCCCTCGTCCGCCTCGCCTTGCAAATTTTTAGGACCGGACTAACGTCTGCCGAGAAGTCGTGCGCATGAACTCCATGCGGTCTCTTCCCAACTGGCGCAGTGCAATCACGCCAGACAGCGACGATCAAGCTCTTCCCAGAAAAGTGTGGAAAAGCCTGCCATGCACTCTACCAGGGCAGCAGTATAAGGTACTGAGACAAATTTCAGTGTCACTTTTTCGCTATGAGTTGCAATTCTTTGAATCCTGGCTGGGAAAACCTCCGGTGGAGGTGGTGTTCCCTTGGCGTCGGGTTCGGCGTCGGAGCCACCGTCGGGCATCCTTTTTTTTTTTTTTTTTCCTAAGAGAAAAACAAAGTCTATCACTATCAATCCGTCGACGACGCAATCGAAAGGTTATGTTCTGCCCATGAGGCAAGCACCCATACCCGAATGAGGAGAGAGAGACATCTGACTCCTTCTTGTAAGCAAGAGGGTGACTAGCGTTACGTGAATCCGACATCCTTCGTCTGTTCATGTCTGTCTCGAGATCAGGCAGAGACATCGGGATCGAGAACCTCATGCCAGTTCTTCAGGATCTCGTTGCATTCGCTTCCGTCGCTCGAAGGTTCGTTGAGCATGATGTCTGAGAGAAATGGCAGTTCTAGACAGACTAACGAAGCATCGGGCAGATGGGCCATTACGTAGGGACGGGAAAGAAAGGTGGTTGCGAAGATCGTCGCATCCCGGAGCGTGGACGTCCCGATCGGGGGACTTACCTCCGCGCAACGTCGTCTCCGTGTGAACACCCCGCCTGCCCGGGTCGCTCTGCCGATATGGCGCGGAGAGAACGCCGGGCAGCGCGTATCGGTATCGAGCTCCTTGAATGGTTATCGGGTATTTATTTAAGCCTGTTCGCAAGTTGGGATATTTGTGAATCAAGATGTAACTTCGCTGATCAGCTCCGGTGCTCAGCTGTGATGAACTTCTCCATCGACCGGAGACGACTCCATGCTTTCACTCGAAGACCTTCGATGTCACTTTCTCATCATGGGACGGGGGAAAGGCAGCTTGCAGGCATCGCACCATATCCAAATTCGAGTTGAGCCAGAGCTGACATTTGAGGAATAAGCTACGCCCGTAAGGATAAAGGACACTGGTACTACAGTACAGTATGACAGATGAGGTGGATTTGATTTGTCAAGCGGTCCACGCGGCAGGTGACTGGCGCAGGGGTTTCCTTTCTTCTGCGTATCGGGCAGGAATTTTCCAGGTTACGGCATATAAATTGCTTCTTTCGCTTCTTCTTCTCTCCTGACAGCATGCAGTAAATTGTGAGGCCATTTTCCAAGTTGAAACGAGTATGTGTGTGACATACACGTAAGATGACCTGCGAAGGATTCTGTGGGACGGTGTGAGAAGATTTGATCATCATTGGGTTGGCGATAAGAATGGAGCGGACATCTTTATTCGGCGTGTGGTCCATGGTGTTCGATACCAAGCTCGGGCTGGCGGTTATGAGGTCAAAGCCAACGAACGTTGTTGTTGCTGCTCGGTTTCGGGCTGGTGCGCCGGAGAAAAGCTGCCTCCAGTTTGGATCTACGATGACGACGACCTATTCGACGAGAGCTCATAAGATTAAATGCCCACACAGTTCTGAAACTTGATTACCGCGGTGAAAAATGATCTCATCAACGGATGGACATCAAGTCGGCTGGCTGATGGCTTTCTTGATGAATCAAAGCATCTCAGAGATTCGTTCTGTAGATTCGGGAGGGGACTATACAGCTTGTCTAATGCTTTGGCCCAGTCATGAGCTTTATACGAGTATGATATTTCCTTGGGGGCAAGATAGTTAGCACCTCCCTGCTGTTCGTCACGAACCTTTTCCAGTCAGATGTCAGCAAGCTCTTGATGACATTCATATTTTAAAAAAAAATCTGTGTTAGTTCACTCGCTGTTCCCCCCTTCTGTTGTGGATGAGCCGCCGCGTCGTCCCATTCAGGGGCACTGATTTCACTAATTACAAGCTTGTTGACCAACATAGATGACACGTCTGATATACCTGATGAGGCGAAACGTCGTGACTGCGAGTGCGAATGTTGCTGAAGCCAACGTCCACATCTACGTGTTGCCGTTTCCTAGCATTACGATTCTGTGAATCCTTTTCTACTTCCCAATGGCTGGTAAAAGCGGCGGCTTACTGGACCAAAAAAGCACCGGATATGACAGCACAACCTTCATCGCTTCATCGCTCAGATTGATCTGAGATGCTCACTTAGTTGTTCACTAATCAAAATGCAGTCGAAAGTAAAGCTTCAAGGTCACCAGCCTGTCCAGGTGCTCATCCGATTTTCTTTTGTCCAGAAGATGCGCAAGAACGACCTGAAAAGCCACCTCGCATAGGATTTTGCAGAAAAACATTGTTGAAGAACGTCAGATCTAGAGAACTGTCACGGAAATGAAGGGCTCCAAAGAACGCTTCACCTTCACTCTAGGTGGGTGGATAACCGAACCTCCAATCCTCACGTACATTTTAGTGAGATCGGGTGATGGACGAGAAAAGGGCTCGAGTTCACGTGGCTAGAGTTGAAAGGATGGTTGGCAGAATTTCGACCCCCACAATCTGGAAATATACTTGTTGTTATTTGAAGACAATAGGTTCAGCCGAAAGCATGCTACTGGTGTGTATTATCAGGGTCTCTGACATTGTTATGAGGTCAATCATGCAGTAAGGAGAGGTGGGGGGTCATTCGCTTTCGATTTGCTTGATGCTCTCCATCTACCGGAATCTCAATCCAGTCTATGATTTAGTTATTTTAAACTTCGTCAAGAGCGGATTCTGCGTGTTCTCTGGGAGACTCTGTAGCTATATCGGGGTTGCCCAAAAGTCTGTCGCAGAGAATATGGCCTTCTGGAATCGGACCCATCTACTCTGAAGCATTAGGCGCATCTGAAACAACGAGAAAAAGACTGATGGCTGAGAGGTTTGCCAGGTCTCTTGCTCATGAACAACATGTACATCACTCTCATTTACGCCAGAGTCCTGAAAAATGTTGCGCTGGCACGTTATGGACAGCCTTATGCATGGAGCCTCGTGAAAAGGAAAAGCAGAAGAAGAGACCGGCTCAATCAACCCTGCGAGCAGGTGCGAGAGGGCCCTTGGGACCGAGAAACGAGATAAACCCACGCCAAGAATACTTTCTAGTCACTTCTCTGTGGATGAAGGTCTTTCTGATTTGACTATCTGGAGAATTTTGACGTTCCAGCAACATCGATGCTCACGAAGAGTAGGTTGTTTAGCCACAGCTATTAGTCCGAGCCACGACGGATAGTATGACGTTCGTCATCAGCGTCGCTCAGCCCCTTGGCAGATTATCGTTCATGAATTTCGCACGATAAGTATTCTCAAGTTTCGCGAGAGGAAGAAACATGTGACCTGCCTCGAGTTCACGTTCCTGAGGCTTCTCACACGTCAAGCCAAACGACGTAAACTCTAAGCCATCGTTTCAAGGTGAATTACTCCAGTCCATTACACAAGCACGACACACTGTCCATAGGCTTGACTATCACGAGCCAGCAATGCACGTCTCTGGCTATAAAATTATCATGGCTCACACAAAAATGTCCAAATCTCCCTCTTGGTATACATTTGCTCTACTGTGTTCATGGACAGGCAGATCAAGTGGCTGTCGATGGTGTTCGGTCTATTCACCATGTATTCAGTGAGGTGAGTGTCGGTGCTAAACACACTGCGCGATGTGGCATAAGATCGCACAGGCTTTCTAAGGTCCCTGGAAACAAAGAGGGTTGAGTGTCTTCCCCCAGCACTCTTGGCGGACGGCATTGCACGCAGCTCTAGATTTAGGTTGTTGCAACTTGAAGTAATCATCAACTCTCGAGTCGCTGTCTCCCTACAAGTACTCCTCAATATTGTTGCCAACCAGAGCCGCGAACATGGGCATCACAGGATGGAACATCACAATACAACGAACGAACAAACAACAGCCCGACTAGAGGCCAGATCGTAACTGAATGAAAAGCAAAGGTCCAACCGTAATTATATCTTGTTTGAAATAAGAGAAAAAGAAGGGCTATAAATCACCATTCATATATACCAACCCATCGCGCATTGAGTCAGCGAGTCAGACAAACGGCGTTCAAATTGATCACTCCCTGAGGCACGTTTGAGTGGTCCTCGAGGACAAGGCCGCCCCACTCTAACGGATGAGGCTTTGTAAACCATTTTTTTTTGGCAATCAAGGCAATCAAATCCGATATGGTGTAGTGGCCAACATGATGCCCTCTCATTGGTATGAGAGGTTAGGCATAGCCCCGAGTTCGATTCTCGGTTTCGGAACAATTTTCTTTTGCCTTTGCGCTCGAATCTTCCTTCCAGCCTGTCTTCGTCCTGAGTGTTTCTATTTTTGACATTCAATTCCGTTCGCAACTGCCTACTTTATCACAATGCTGTCTGCTAATCGAGCGGTAGAGTTCTAAAGAGACAATTCCCGGATATTGCTGGACTCAGACCTCAACCTTTCTTCACTCCGACGAGCTTTTCACATTAATGGCAATGGTGAGTACACGCGGCTGGGGCCGACTCAGCCGGAGCTGACGACTTCACATAACCCTCAATACGGGCACTCACGAGCACGGGTACCTAGTGAGTAATGGGTTTTGCATTCCACGCAGCATATTCGAAAAACGGCTCAAGTAAATCTAGTAGTGGATGGAAAATCATGTCTCCATTCAACAGCAACATAGATAAAGGCGCAATGGATAGAAGTCTTTCACGCCACATGAATTTCAAACAACTTCACAATAGCTTGCGCCTCAGTTCAGTTATGGGAGGCAAGAGCTACTGATCAGGTTTTTCCCGAGTTCATCCGACGTTAAAGAAACCGTCCGCCCATTAACCCTTGACGCATCACTTCAATATTTCCTCTGGGAAAAATAGTAGCTTCTCAAATATCCACAACGCCAGTGCCTATCCATAAGAGTCCTGTCCATCCAAAGTCGTCCGTCGGTCTGGTCCCGTAGGTTAATTCCAGTCGGGTCGTCCGCAAAAGGATAGGTACGAGAAAGAAACGTGGGAAGTCATCCCTGATATATAGTCAAGTACAAAAAAAATTGTGGTGAAGTAAATCGTGATCAAAGCCGAAGCACGTCATGTGGCTTTTATGTTTTTATTTTTATTTAGTTGTCCTTGGTGGCGTGCTCGTCACCGAAGGGGCTGCGTCCTCGCTCGTGGGAGCTTGTCCTTGTGGACCGCCTGTCGGGGCCCGCAGCTGCTCGTCTTGTCGCCTCCTCAATCACTGCGCTGAGGCTGTGAGTGCTGCGAATGGCGGCGGACTTGGGTTCAGGGGGGTCGGAGAAGGGACCTTCGGCTCCTGTTGGGCTTTCCACCTCGTCCATGACCGTCACGGCAGTGGAATCACGGCCAGCGGAAGGTGGTGGTGGCGTGCTAGGTACGGAGGCCTCATCTGTTGACGACGCCTTAGATCCGACGCTGACTTGCTTGGGTCCGTTGCCGCTTCCTACGCGGACGACTTGCACTCTTTGTACAGGAGCGGCAGTAGCCGTGGTTGCGTTGTTCAGAAAGGTAGATCCTACGCTGAATGTGCTGTCACGGCTCTTGGGGCGGCCGTTGTACTTTTCGTAGTCGACGCTTGGAACCGGAGGAGTGCTATTGCCGCTCGTGCCCACGCCCAAGGACTTGACGCTGACTACAGCAGCCTTGGCGCGCATTCCGGTCTGAGCGGGTGCCACGACAACGGCATTCTTGCCGTAGATAGTTGACGCAATACTGGGAGCGATGCTGGACCGGGGCGCGTATGAGGTTCTCGCGACGGATGTCCTGTCGGAGTAGCCAGAAATACCAGAGTAAGTAGAATCTCGGAGCTCGCCGGGTACAAAGAAGTGCGGCTCCTCGTAGGGCGATGGGCTGCTGGCGGCGGAGTTGGAGGCGTGCATCGGGATAGGCGGGACTGGGGGAACGAGAAGAGTCGGTGATGTGGGAGTAGCTCGGTTCGTGACACCGGGGATGTAGGCGATTTGGATTATGTTCGAAGCACGGGTGAGTACCGTCGATGCGATCGAGTGGACGGTGTGCGTGGAATCGCGGTTGGTTGCCCGCGGCTGCTCGGATTTTTCATTGATGGTCTTTTCGTGGACGTCTTCCACATAGGATTCTTGGATACTGGATTGACGCTTGGTCTTGATGAAGAAGCGCCATACCAGATAAGTTACGATAGCGATGACTGCCAGACCACCTATCACACCACCGACGATGGCGCCTGTGTTCGGCCCACTGCTTGATGAGGAACTGGAATTGCTGTCGTCTTTGGCGCAGATGGCTTGGGCACACTGACTACATGTCGGGATGGTGAAGGAGCAGAATTCGTCGCTTTTGCAGTTGGTGGGACATGATGGCGCCATGTCTTCGCACTTGAGGCAGCCGTTCTGTCGGGGAAGAATGACTGCGAGGGACAATATGTCAGCAAAATTCCATGATACCCAGCCACAATCGAAGAGCACATACCGGCTTCCAGCTCCTCAAGCGACCGAAGGTGAAGATTGGGATCGAACTGAGCCATGGTGAATGTCGGCCTGGCTGTTTGGTGAATGAATAATGAATTGGTCGACAGCGCTGATCTAGCGATGCGGATCTGAGAAGCAAGACCGTTGGGTGCAGATGTGTCGATCACTTCTTGGGGGGTGATCGCACAGGCGAATCGAAGGTAGCGGTAGCAAGGTAGACGTATTTCGAGGGAACGACGGTGAATATATGGTCGGACGTGACTTGAAAACGTCGCCTTCAGTGAAACAATCTCTGGCTGTCAGATTCGCACGTCGTGGAATGGATGTCGTGGAATGAAGGAGCCGATAGGCTGGCGTGGTTGGCGTGGTCCAGACTGGAATGGACGGGCGGGATTGCAAGGTATGTCGGGAGAAGGGCGGCTGACGACGAAGAGGAAGAAAGCGAGAGGATGAAGAGTGAGTATAGGTTGGATAATGAGTGGACTGGGAGACTAGCTCGACATTGGTAAAGGGGCGTCTAGGCGAGGAAAGTGGAAGACATCAAAGGCGGTTGGTTGCTTGTCTGCCGAAAGTCGACGACGACGAAGCCGAACGGCAGGCTTGAATCTCTTTGTCGTCCTCGGGAAATCGTTTGGAACTCGGCAGCGGCGACGGCAGGTTTGATGATTTGGTTGAAGATTGGAACCAAAACCAAAACCTGGAGATGTTGGGTGGAGGGACGAAAGAGTAATGAAAGAAACAAAATTGAGAAGACCAAAGCAAGGGAAAGCGTCACTGGGCTGGTTGGATGTTGGATGGAACCGTGGGCTGGGCCTTTGGGGGGGCGGATTGGTGGATTGGATGGATGGGTGGACGGATCGGAGGGGGGCGAAGCAAGCGAGAGAATGAGAGACGAACGGGGGGAGGAGGAGACAGAATTTTGGGCGCGTTTCCCTGGCTAGCAGTGGCACTTCACACTTCGCAACTCTGTGCTGGCTTCTCAGTGGAGGCACAGGCGGGCGTTGGTGGTGGTTGTGGGTGGGCGTTCGTTCGGCGGTGCGGGCTGGCGGAGGGAAAGCTGAAAGGGGAAAAGGTCCAGCCTGCCTTGAGTGCCGTGCTTGCGAAAGGCAGGGCGAAATCTGCGCACGAGAGATTGGGAGGGCAGGGGTCATGCTGCTGGCGAAACGAGGAGGGCCGGGGCCGCCAAAAGATCTGATTGGCCATGGCTCAAGGACAAAAGAGGGGGGCATTGCTCGGCCGTGGATCCCTTGATTTCCCCGACGCCCCTGGCTGCAAGGCAATTCTGGGCTTGCCCTGAAAGTCGTGAACCCCTCGGCCGTCTGCTGGACCGTGCCTCTTACCTAATCAGTCCGCTGGCACGTACTTCGTCTGCTCTCCAGCTATCAGTGGTCAGCTCGCGCGCACAATAGTTCACAGCAGAAAGTGGCCTCCTACGCCACGGGCATGGACTCTGCTGGCTTCATTGCTGCTGACGCTGACTGGTTTACTTCCATGTTCCTTATTCAAGATGACCAGACCTTTCGACCGTTCTTTTCTTTCTTTCTGTCTGGCCATTAGTCCTGGGTGCCCCTTTCGATCAGGCATCAACTCGATATCGATATTGGCCCCGGGTCATCCTATGCAATAAGATCCCCTTCCAGGTGCAGATTTAGATGGCTGGGCCGTTCCTTCCACTTACGGTACCTTGCCTTAGCTGAGGTAAACCACGGTTGCTGACATTGGGGTAACGCCCTTTCGGTAGTAAGCTCCCTCGCCAAAGCCTGCATTGCCGTAAAGGCAATTCTATGTCCCGCCAAATATCGAGTTGGCCTAGCACGCACCGCATCAATGTTAATAGAGTTCGTGCGTCCCAACCTGACAACCGCCCGTCATCCCATCCGATACGAGCAACGGAACCTAAACCGGCAACCTCTACCAAAAAGAGACCAGAATTGGAACCCAAGGCGACCTGAGATACGAAACACTAAAACAGAAAAAAGGGACCCCGTTTCCAAGTTTCCGATGTCTTCGGAACCCAGACTTTACACTGTTCGGGCCGACCTATAACATCTACGCGACACCCCGTTTTCTTCCCTTTTCGACTATTTGCTCCTACGCTCTGCTCCATAATCGAGGGAAGAGGTTCTTAAATCAGCGAGAACCGATAACAGAAAAAAAAAAGTACTCTTTTCGGACTGGAAAGCAACTCTTGAGAAACGCTTGTCGGCCCATACCGACATGGAAACGAAACTGCCGATAAATTCGACTTCGCCTCCTTTCTTCCCCATCTGAAGTTTTCAACATACGAGCTCAACTGAAACTGGGAGGGGATAGCATCATGTTTTACAGCGGGAACATCGACGCTGACACCAAACCTCATCTCCCGGACCGGACAGAGAGGGAGAGCCTCAATGACGCCCGTTGGAGTCAACTCAGAAATCCACGCTGCCTCGTTCACTTTTAGCCCCGTGCCAGGTCTCCCTGGGAAAAGAAGCCCACCAACCTCACACTCACTCCAGGCGTCGCTTACCCTCACTTCGCCCGTGCTCACCATGCCATACCCCCCTACCTTGCCTCCGAACCAAAGAAACCTCTCCGGTGAGCCAGATATCCTGACGCAGTAGACCCAAAAACACGAAACATGAACATGAGAAGCCCTCCCACTCTCCTTCTCCAGGACTCCGTACTGCGATACCCTGTAGCAGGATGGGAAGACGTGCGAAGAGATTCATCCACCTAGAGCCTACGACGTTCTGGGCCTTGCCGATCACCCACGGGCCCATTGCGAACTGCTCGATCTTCCTCCTTCAAGTTCAAAACGAGAGAGATCGCAAATACGCAGTGCAAATCAATTTGCTTCCCTCTGGTCCTGTGGAGACCCGGAGCACTGGGAGCCCACCAGCGGCGGACGCAGATCGCTCCCAAGAAAACGCCCGGACTTATCCTCCTCCACCGCGCGCCGCTCTCCCGCCCCCCTTCCTGCGGGCGAACGCCGCACAGTCCCTTTGTGTGTCCCACGCCTTTCGAAAGGGCGAACTCCCAAAGAGACGAGACGAAGGTGATAATGGACTTCTTGCTAGGTAGGTAACATGGTAACCTTCATATTCTCAAGAAACGAATGTTTGTCTATACCGAATGACGAAGAAAATATTTGCAGTAGCTACTGGACTACTGAGTCGATTCCGGATAAAATAATCTCGAACGGAAGTACTCAAAGGAAGCCAATACCGGATCTGTCTTCCCTGAACACGCAAACGCGTCTAAGACTCTGACACCTTCACCACGATGCGTGGCTTCTTGGGTCCGCCGGAGACTTGGCGCAAAAAAAACGTCAAAGCATCTCTTCGTCGTCGTCGTCGTGCGCTCCGGCCGGCAGGGCTTGGCGGCGCGTGTGGTCTTTTGCACTAGTGGTGTAGACATCAAGCACGCAAACCGAGGCAAGGGGACTTCTTCGATGTTTGCCGCCAGGATAAAAAAAAAGTCGTCTGCGGTCATGTCCATTTCGGTCTTGGTATTGGCCTGCCAAGATGCCATGTTCCGTGCCCGCTCCCTCCCTTAACGTGATATCTGGCTGGGTATGCATGTCCCCGGACAGAATAGGCATTACGGAACGTCGTCAAAGTCTTGTTAGCATTTGATAGCTTCTTGGTATGGTCCAAAGCCAACTGTGCAAGACAGACCCCTGGCTTGCTAGAGTGTCTAAACATAGGCCTCGGGCAAGGACAGGTGGCAGCCCGGCCAGAGAGACGTACACATGCGTCTGCGAGGGAAAGACGAGTAAAGCTCGATAGTATACCGCCCTGCTGTGAGATCGCAGGAGACCTTGTACGGGAGATATGTTCTTCTAGTGCATTTCGCCACCCAGCCATGTTCAGCCACATGGGGGTGAGTACACTTTCTCATACAAATATGTTAACCATGAGATCCCAGCTCCAACCATTCGCATCTCTAACATCAGTTTGTCAACTGGATGGCATGGGGCCGCCGATCCTTCACCAACAAAGGTCCAACCCACAGAACACTTTATCTACCGAGAAAGAAAGGCAGCTGTAAATTGGACGGAGAACGAGGCAGAAGTGGAAAGAAAGCAAACATGGCCGTTCAATCTCGACATCTGCGTACTTCTGAGCCCAGGATCGGGTGCCGCAACCAACCCTAACAATTGGCCATCTCGAAGAGAAAGAGGGTGGAGGGACTCCCACTCAACCAGCTTCTCTCTTCCCCTCATCAACATGAACCGCATGACTAGAATACCTCTGGTCCAATCACGCTCGCTACCCTATGCTCAAGGGCCCCCTGGTCGCAGCTCCGTGGCACATCACGAAGGCCCGGACGGCTGCATGCAGCTCCCGCTATTGGAGCCCATCGCGTGGTCCAACAACCCAGACATTCATTGCCGAGAGACCATCTCCCGAGGAGAGTTCGAGACCTTCCGTACCTCCCATGTACGTTCTTTCCTTCTACAAGTGGGCTTCTCAAATCAAATCAAATCACGCAGCTACCATTCCGCCGAGTGTTACTTCACTGTTTTGAGATGATGAGAGCGATTTGCACACGTAGACCTCTTGAGCGTTCTTGTGTGTTGAATTTGCTCGCTCATACCACCCGATTCTGCAGGACAAAGAAGGACCAAGAAAAATATCTCGGCCGTTGCGCGGCTTGAGGAGACACTTGTCCCCAGAAAAGCAGATAAGGCCGAAGAGAGCCTCCTCATAGCCACGTGATGTGTGTTGCCGCGCAAAATCCGGGCGATACCACATCCGGCGGGGGTTTCGGGTTAGGGAAACTACGGTTCAAGCTGATTCCTGTATCAAAGAGAGACATACGGGATTGGCGCTGGCCAAAGAGGATGCTCCGAAACTTTGACATTGTTAGATTTTGGCTCCTCTCGGGTAAGTTGGTTTGGTGAAGCAGGGCTGTGCAGAATCGGACGAAATAAAGTACTCGGGTGGGTGTTCGCCGCGTGAGACCTCATCGTCCAATTTCCTTGATAACGGGACAAAAGGGGCCCGAATGCTGGCCGGGTCCTTCCCAGCTGACGGGCTGAAGACCGGCGATCGGGTTGCGTACCATCTCCCGCCCCGGCCGCTTTGCCGTCCGGCATTCGCCGTGAAGCACGTGTGCCGACTACACACACTCCGACGACAGCGGTCCCGGATCTATTCGCCACTTGCGAAACGGCACAGCCGTCTATGCCATCTTCAGCCCTGTGGCGACCGATGAGATTATCGCTTCATTCTGACCCATTTTGAATGGAGATATGAGAAGCCAAGCAATGAATCCGCGTCTTCCCCGCCCTCAAGTCGACAGACAGGCGAGCCACCAATTCGATCAGCATAACTAATATATAGACTTGGCCCATGAACGATCAAGAGACGATCCAACCGCCGTTGCTGGAGTCCTCCAAGTTTTGGAGAAAGCCGATAGTCCAATATGGAAAACCTCGATCCCGTGGGAGCTGATTGTGTCATCCTGACAGCTTGGCCATATATCGCCCAATGCATCGACGTTGAAATTGACACCAGTAAAAACCATTGAACAAGGGAGAGTCTTGGGGGATGGAGAACATAAGACGTTCTGGAGATGTGCTACCATTAGTGGTAGCAGCAAGGGTTTTGCCTGTAAACCCAAAATGTGCCGAGTTGTGACGTTGAGTGACTGGACGAACCCTCACCGAAAATTGAGTTTACGACGCCTCCAAGACCTGACCGCCAAAGTCAGTGTGAAGCAGCTCCTGGCCACAATGCAGGGCGCGGAGTATTATAATTTATGTCAAATCGGCAGAAGACTCGTGCGGGACCCGCTTATTGTTGCCAATTCGTCCCTTTCATTCACCTATCAATTTGACGTATTGAAAGCCTGCGACTAGAAAAAACCCTCGTTCAGTACCTAACAATGTCATCTTAGCCAATGGTTTTGTTATCTTATCAGGAATTTGTCAATCCGGTCTGAGCCTGCTGGCTCAAGCATTGCCGCTACAGTCGACTGTGTTGACGACCATGAAGGCCAAAATAGGTCGATAACATCCTGCTGGAGACAGTACGCTCAGCGTCGTGTGCAGCTCTCTGGTATCAATGTAACCAGTGACAAAAGACCGCCTCCTTTACATAACGACTGAAACGACTGAAAGGCGACAAGTGAGCTGTGATATATCTCACTTGCTGTAAACAGCAGAGACCTTCTTGTTGACGCCGATGTTGTGCATGAGGCGAAGCCGTCGCCATCGTGGGCGCGGATGGCCGTGCGCGATATCTGCATCCCAAATTATCGACCACAGCGCACGAGTCAGGGCGCTCCAGTCCAGCTCAATTGAGGTTCTCGCGCTCAACCGCTTTGAAGCAAACTTCCCAAAGGTCTTCTTCGTTCGATCTTGGAACCGTGACACTTCCGCCCCTGACATATGAAATCCCTTTCGCCCCCGAAACACGACATAGGAGGCTCGGCCATGCCTTCTCAGCTCTTCCCGTTGACTTCGAAAGAGCTTTTGGTAGCCCCCCTGATGCTCCGGCGTTCTCCACATGCCGCACAAGGTATTGCCTTGTAAGCATTCGATATCCGAGTCTTCTAGGCTCATGGACCGATAACATCGGCATAATTCTCAAAGATGGTCATAGCATTGAGTTACGGGAGGCCCCTTTATCCCAGCCTGTCGATCACACTTACGAGCGGAATTTCTCTCTGTTGCAAAAGGTCCGCTGAGGTGGAGGCTTAAAACAAGAGAGAAAGACGGTGTGACATAGTTGGGTTCGTGCCAGGGCTGAGGATCGCGGAAGTGGCAGACTTCCACCAACAAGCGCCACTGTTCTGAATGCTCCAGCGGCAGCCACTCTGATACGGCTTGGCCGACGGCTTTTCCAATTGTCTTCGGCCGACCTGCTGTCGTTGCACCGAAGGGGGTACCCGTAAACGCGCGGAAGAAAAAGGCTGCGAACGGAGCCGAGTGCTGGAAACCCACTTGGGAAAACGTCACGACCTGCGCAATAGCAGTATAAGCTTGTCGTTCCTGGCGGGCGTCCGAAATGCGACGGGACACTTTGACAGTCGTCGCCAGAGATAAAAATGAAGGAAGGCTTCCTTCGCGCGCTCTCTGAGATTGAGATCCTTCGCCTTAGGTATGCGGCCGGGGAGTTGGCCGAACTGAACCCGGGTCGCATACATTTGTTGGCAGCCCGAGTCAGCGCCCTCAGCATCGGTTCTGTAGGGAACCGGTGGCGAACCGATGGCCGCCCCTCCGGAGCTGGCACTCTGGAGACAAACACGGGCGATTGAGTTGGCTGATAGGGCAGAGCTGACTGCAAAACAAAGCTGATGGTGCCCTGTTCTTCACATTTCATGTGCTCTGTACCCTGCGTGCTGCATGTTCTGCCAGAAATCGGTCGGGTACATGCGTATACAGAGTACACCTCCTCCAGCATCTCAAATGTTAGCGTGACGAGGGTTCCACTGTTACTGTCCTATGCGATTTCGGCACATCCTGGTAACAGTGGGCACCCTGCCGCGCTAACATATGAGATGCTGGAGGTGTACATGATTGTGAGAAAGACACTGGAGCTTATAGCTGACGGCTTACGCTTCAGATGAGCGCCAGATCTGGCCGTAACCGTGCAAAAACGGAGGTGAGGCTTCCAGAGATGAGCCTCTTTGTTGTGTTGAGGGCGAGCTGTTAGCGACAGTAAGCCGTGTTAAAGGTCTCGGGTTGAATGCGATTGTGCTTGTGCCGTGGTGTACTGAAGTATCGAAGGCAAGGGTAGATGCACCGCCTCAGCCCCAGCCGATCAGCCCCAAACCAATTTTACTATTTTTGGATGTTTTTTTCCTGACGAATCGCCGTAAGCCAACCCCTGTATTCGTTGACAGACGAAGACGACCGGTTGCCAAAGAAGTCAATGGCGAACTTGCGAAGGCGAGTTTCTGCGCAGACAGAACCTGAATCTCTGTCATGCGGGGAGTACGTATGCAGACGAGGACCTCTGCAAAGCTCGGATGGACTCCCAGCTTTTGTTTTTGCCGTTGCGACGCTCTATGTGGCGGATGTGAGAGAACGGGTTTCGTTGCCGGGCGAGGGCGATAAAAGGAGGCACTAGAAACAGAGGAGAAAAGGCATTGCGGTGATGGACTTATTCGAGACATCGGGTTGAACAAATGGGGCATCTGGGCCGGGCGGTGGAAACTTGACAGCCATCTGCGGGTTCCAGGTGTTACAACGACTGGCGGATGAGACCTGTGAAATTTGAGTATCCAGACAGGACATTTCGACAAGCGACCGGCAGTAAGGTCTGTAATAAGGTAATTTTGTTGGTTGATGGAAAGGACCCTCCTCACTCCTGCCGATGTTGCCTTGTGGATATCATCGTATTGTCGTCCAAAATTGAGTGCGAGTTGCAAAGCCTGGCGACCCGTTACCAGATGGTAGAGGAAGGAGAGTATCACCTCAGCTCCCAAAGCCAAGTCTGTGGTTAGGGCGAGGAGGCGTTTCAGAGTGTTCGTGGAATCCTGTTGATCCCGGGACTTGGGTGGGTCGTTAGCAAAGTACACGCGTCTCACTTAGATGCGGTAGATGCGGAGGGTCATCCCTGCTGGACCACTAACAGTTCTCAATGGCATTTCTCCAGACGAGTTCACAGTCCCGAGGTGCCTGCGCTCGCCTTCCTCAGGGTCTATGCCTCTCTGGCAGCCTGGAAGGTGGTTCCTTCCCTCAGGAACAGACCGTTGAACTGAATGGACGTGCCTTGGCAATGCTTTTCAGCTTCCTGACTGACAAGGGAACCGCAGCAGAAGGGGACCACAGGTACGCTCTGTTGATGCCCGTGTATTCGTACAAGACACGTTCTGCTTGCGAAGTCCGACGACAAAGATGAGATGAAAACCGAAGCCACTGAAAAAAACAAAATTCGAGAGCCTGCGAACCAAGCCACACACTCTGGAAGGAATCCGAACCGCGGGGCCTCCTGCCGCAGCAGCAGCAGCCCAGGGGCTTTACACAGGCTCACCTTCTGAGGGTCGAACCAATGACAGCCTGATGCTCATGGCGCGGTGGCACGACAGCCGCCGACAGGAAGGACGGCGTCCTTTTTAGCTTAAGTTTCTCCTTTTGCTCGCGGCAAAAAGCATGACACTTGCGCGAACGAGCGACAACTGGGCTGCCTCGCCTTCTGTGTCCGCCGTTACATCCCCCTCTCACCCCCCCTGGCCCCCCCTATTGAAGGGCATTGGGCGGACAATTGTTTCTGAACAGATCCCATCCTCTCCACCCCCTAATGGACTGATTGAAGGCGCAAGACCAAGGGGTACGCGAGATGCAAGGGCCAAGGGGAGCAGCGACCGGGGGTTTCGGCTGCGAGAGGCGTGACGTAGTTGGCATCAGCCCCGCTTTTTATTTTTCCTCGACTGCCGTGTTTTGATGTTTTGACTGGCTGGACTGGCCGCTCGTCACAAGAGCATCTGCAGGACTACTAGCTGCTTGCTTGTTCGTTTGCTTCTGCTCCAGGTAGACAGGTCGTAGAGTATGTCGACGGAAAGGAGACCGCGGGGTTGGCCACGGCTGCATTGGCGCTGGCATTGGCGCTGGCATTGGTTGTCCTGACTGGCAGCGACGAAGGGAGAGATGATGTCTTCTCTACCTTAGGATGGATGACGGACTGGACCGCCGGCTGGCCTGGGGACGGGACGTGTGCCAGCATTTCCCAGTCAGTCCGTCTGGTGTCTGTCACTAATTGGGTAGACTGTTCTTGGTGCACTGACTCCTCTGATGTGTGCATCAGGGCAGTGAGCCGGGATGGCTGGTCCGAATTCTTGGTTTGCGCCTGTTCGGTTTTTCAAAGTCGATGGAGGTGCTGCTGGTCACTCGGTTGTGTGCGTCTTCGGGTCGCATTCTCTTGTTCATTGTGCATCAGCAGGGCCAACGCGATGCCTAGTGCTAAGAAGCGCTAAGCCACAGCTTCCCCAGTTTGTGTTGACGTGAGGTGAGGTGAGGTGAGAGCGAGCGAGCGAGTATCTTAGTGTGATGGTAAGGAAGGTATGGGGCAGCTAAATGAATGTACCCGCGGTATAGAGCCAAGTATTTCCCTTCTTTACCAAGCTCGAAGGTACATCTCAGCTGCAAGCCAACGCATAGAAGAACCGGGGGAGAGGGGATGCCAAAAGTGACTTCTCCTATTCCATCTCATGTACCCGTCCCCATCCTCAGGAAGTGGAAAACTACCTTAAGCACGGCAACATCCCTAGCAACGCAGAACACACCTCACAGGGGAAGAGAGAAAAAAAAAAAGAGCCAGCTGCTCACCGTCACTGCGGCTTAGACTGGTATCCAGTCCACAATCAGCCCAGCTGGGCCAATCCCAATACTATTCTGATCCATCCAAGCCATCCTCTTCCACTGACGGCGCTCCCACACTCTCAGAAACCTCCCATCCCATCCCATCAGCAAGGCCGCAAGTCCAGCAAGACCCTTTTTTAACCATTTGCTGCCCCGTCCCGCATCACCACCTTTTTCCCTCCTACTCCTCTTGCCCCCCAGCCCTTCCATCAATTTCATCCTTCTTTTATTCTTCGGTCCACCACTCGTTGCCGGGGTTGTGGCTTTCACGGCCGCATATCTCCTACCGACCTACAGGGCCTTTGTTCTCGCATACGCGTGCCACCTCAAAACACCTCCCCTATCCTGTCTGACCTGACCTGGGTGTTTTACCTCTATTATCTGTAAAGGGACATAATCGACCCTACCTAATCTACCCTGCACCACCCAAGGAAGACTTTCCCACTACCGCAAACGTCTTGACCAGCACTCGTTACGACTGAGCTCATCGACAGCAATCATGGCGTACCGCGGGGGGAACGGAAACGACTACGACGGCCATGACGGCCATAATATGCAAGATCTTCCTGCTGGCTCTGGCAGAGTAAGTTTCGCCTTTCTTGAAATCGAGCTTCATTTTGAGATGTTCAACCACTAAGCTGCGCCCCCAGTATCATATCCCGCCCCAAGACGAAGGAGTCGATGATGCCGGCCAGTCTCTTCTGAGAGATCCTCGCGCCCCAGCTCCCTACGAGAGCCACCTGGAGCCTGCCGAGACCCCTGGCCGTCCAGTCTCTGCATACTCTCTCACAGAATCATACGCTCCCGGTGCTGGCGCGAGGACGCCAGTTCCAGGCGAAGCTTTCGCCACTGGCTATCGTTCCGAGCTTGACTCCGGTGATGGCGGCTTCGGTTACGGGCGGCCTGCCTCCACCGTTGGTGACCCTGAGGACAGCTGGGTTCGCAGACAGCAGCCCGGTGGCCCCGGTGGCGGTCTAAAGCGTTACGCGACCCGTAAGATCAAGCTCACTCAGGGCTCCGTCCTGAGCATTGACTACCCTGTTCCCAGTGCCATCAAGAACGCGGTTCAGCCCAAGTACCGCGACGTTGAAGGTGGCAGCGATGAATTCCATAAGATGCGCTACACAGCTGCTACTTGCGACCCCAACGACTTCACGCTCAAGAACGGCTACGATCTGCGCCCCAGAATGTACAACCGACACACCGAACTCCTCATCGCTGTCACCTACTACAACGAAGATAAGGTGCTTTTGTCTCGTACGCTCCACGGGGTCATGCAGAACATTCGCGATATCGTCAACCTGAAGAAGTCCACTTTCTGGAACAAGGGTGGTCCCGCTTGGCAGAAGATTGTCGTCGCCCTCGTTTTCGACGGTCTCGACAAGACCGACAAGAACGTCCTCGACGTCTTGGCCACCATTGGTGTCTATCAGGATGGTGTCGTGAAGAAGGACGTTGACGGCAAGGAGACCGTCGCTCACATTTTCGAATACACCACCCAACTGTCTGTCACACCCAACCAGCAGCTCATTCGCCCCGTCGACGACGGCCCATCGACATTGCCGCCCGTCCAGTTCATCTTCTGTTTGAAGCAGAAGAACACCAAGAAGATCAACTCTCACAGATGGCTCTTCAACGCCTTTGGCCGTATCCTCAACCCTGAAGTGTGCATTCTCATCGATGCCGGTACGAAGCCCAGTCCGCGATCGCTGCTCGCGCTCTGGGAGGGCTTCTACAACGACAAGGATCTTGGTGGTGCTTGCGGTGAGATCCATGCAATGCTTGGCAAGGCAAGTCATCTCTATTACAACCAAAAAAGCTCTTCTGAAAAATTACTAACTTTTAAAAAGGGCGGCAAGAAGCTGCTTAACCCCCTCGTCGCCGTGCAAAACTTCGAGTACAAGATTTCCAACATTTTGGACAAGCCTCTCGAGTCTTCCTTCGGATACGTCTCCGTGCTGCCCGGTGCCTTCTCTGCTTATCGCTTCCGTGCGATTATGGGTCGCCCTCTGGAGCAGTACTTCCACGGTGACCATACCTTGTCCAAGATTCTTGGCAAGAAGGGTATTGATGGAATGAACATTTTCAAGAAGAACATGTTCTTGGCCGAGGATCGTATTCTCTGCTTCGAACTTGTCGCCAAGGCCGGCCAGAAGTGGCATTTGTCCTACATCAAGGCCGCCAAGGGAGAGACTGATGTACCCGAAGGTGCTCCTGAGTTCATCTCCCAGCGTCGTCGTTGGCTGAACGGTTCCTTCGCTGCTTCGCTTTACTCGCTTATGCACTTCGGCCGCATGTACAAGTCTGGCCACAACATCATTCGCATGTTCTTCTTCCATGTTCAGCTTGTCTACAATGTCCTCCAGGTTCTTTTCACATGGTTCAGTTTGGGTTCATACTACCTGACTACAACAGTCATCATGGATCTCGTCGGCACCCCGGTTACCTCGGACGACCCCTCTTTGGAGCGCCACGGCTGGCCCTTCGGTGATACCGCCACTCCCATCGTCAACGCCCTGCTCAAGTATCTTTACCTTGCCTTTGTTATCCTGCAGTTCATCCTCGCTCTGGGTAACAGACCGAAAGGTTCCAAGTACACCTACATCGCCTCTTTCATCGTCTTCGGTCTCATTCAGTGCTACATTCTGATTCTCTCGGCATACCTGGTCGTGAGAGCTTTCCAGAAACCAATCGGCGAACAGATCAGCTTAGACTCTGGCAAGGACTTTGTCGCGAGTTTCTTCGGAGGTCAGAACGCAGCTGGTGTCATTCTCGTCGCCTTGGTCACCATCTACGGGCTTAACTTCCTCGCATCCTTCATGTATCTCGACCCCTGGCACATGTTCACCTCGTTCCCTCACTACTTGGTGCTCATGTCTACCTACATCAACATTCTCATGGTTTACGCCTTCAACAACTGGCACGATGTCTCCTGGGGTACAAAAGGTTCAGACAAGGCCGAGGCGCTGCCTTCTGCACAAGTCAGCAAGGGTGAGAAGGACGAGGCTGTGGTAGAAGAAATCGACAAGCCGCAAGAGGACATCGACAGTCAGTTCGAATCGACCGTCAAGCGTGCTCTGGAGCCTTTCAAGGAGGAGGAGGAGGTCGAGAAACCCGATATCGAGGACTCTTATAAGTCTTTCCGTACTGGTCTGGTCGTATCATGGCTCTTCTCCAACACTTTCTTGATCATCGCCATCACGAGTGACAACTTCGACTCTTTTGGCATTGGCGTAAGTTCAAATTTCACAAGACCTACAGAGTCTCAGTACTAACAAATCCCAGAAATCTGCATCAGCTCGTACCGCTTCTTATTTCAGCTTTTTGCTGTACTCCACCGCTGTCCTCTCCCTGGTCCGTTTCTTCGGTTTCCTGTGGTTCTTGGGCAAGACCGGCATCATGTGCTGCTTCGCCAGGCGGTAATTGAGTAGTGCGATGCCCAGACGCAGATACCAGAGGGAAGACTATCCCCTTGACATCTTTGGCTCATTTCCAGGAACCCGTCGGTGCGTTCAGGGTATGTGTTTTTAAGTAATGAAGGGCACGGGACTCGACAGAGATTCTGAACGAAACAGCCGGCCGGAGGGGTCGGTCAGTAAAAGTAGTTTTCGATTAGTAGCATTCCGGGCGTTTTATATGACTCGACTATTATAGTTTACGAAATGAATTAAGAATACCAAAGTTCGTTTTCACTAACTCATGTTGACCAAGTGATAACAGCAATCCAAAGTCGCCTGACCAATAATGTTGGCTGACAGGCGGTCGCTTTGACACAGAACATACCTACGGTAGGCAGCTATGTAGGTACCTTAGTCATGCTCTATGGATCCTCCTGGCTTCAGTCACCTCCAGGTAAGCCGTAGAAAGCGGTTCCGGCTAAAGACCGGTAGAGCCAAGCACCTACGCTATCTTATCGCGAAGTTAGGTGACCGCATTGACTGGTGCTTAGTTGGCCCGCCTAAGCCTACCTACTTTTCGCTGTGGCAAGTGTCGCGACATTCTCACGACGACCATCACGCTTCCAAGCAGACGCATTTCCGTACACGAGGCCCTGAAGACCATATTTTCGACTGGTTCCACCATTTGTCACGCCTCCTTCCGACGCCTAACCCCGCGTCCTTCTTGCGACTACCCCACTATCGAACCCCCCATCAACACCTCCCCTCCAAAGATCGGTCAAGATGTTAAAGATCTGGTCTATGGTCAGTTGGCCCGCACGACTCGCGCCGAAAGCATACAACTGACTTCGAGTCAGAAGAAAGAACAGCAGAAGGCTGAAAATGCCGACGCTGCAGGTGGTAAGAAGAAGAAGGTGACTGCTGCTCAATTGCGGGTGCAAAAAGGTAAAACTACCCAGCGACGACCTCCGACGACTCGATACTAACAATTGGCGCTTCCAGATCTGTCGGAGCTCTCTCTCGGATCTACTATGAAGACAGAATTTCCCGACCCTGACGACATCCTCCACTTTACCCTTACCATCGAGCCGGACGAGGGCATGTACCGCACTGGCCGCTTCACCTTCTCCTTCGATATCAACCAGAATTTCCCCCACGAGCCACCAAAGGTGCGCTGCAAGGAAAAGATTTACCACCCCAACATCGACCTCGAGGGCAAGGTTTGCCTGAATATCTTGCGTGAGGACTGGAAGCCGGTATTGAACTTGAATGCCGTCATTGTCGGCCTACAGGTACGCATGATTGGTGGTAGTCTACGGTTGCTGTGATTTTGGAGAACCGGACTAACAGGCTTCTCACACCAGTTCCTCTTCCTCGAACCGAACGCCTCGGATCCCCTAAACAAGGAAGCTGCCGAAGATCTCAGACTTAACCGCGAAGGCTTTAAACGGAATGTGCGGACCGCGATGGGAGGCGGCAATATCAAGGGCGTGAGCTACGACCGTGTGCTTAAGTAAGAGAACGAACTATACGATGCAGAGCTACTGATGCTGGAAAAGGCAGGTCTTTACCTCACTTGACCAGTTTTCAGGCTCATGTGCTTGGGAATACAGATCGGCTCAATGGAAAGTATATTGAAGTGATGGACGAGGGAAACGTGTTCGGTCGGGATCGCGGTCGGCATTGAAACAGCATCATCGTCCAGCATTCGTGAATACAACATGACGAATCATAGAGCGGCAGGTATTGGACAAAGGCATCCATTCAATCAGGCTAGAAAGGATTGCTTGCGAAGATGAACGGAGGGGACGACCGACGGAAGCTGTCCAGTAAGCGATGGGATATCAGCCAAGCGAAGCAGACGTTGTCGGCGCGGGGTTGTGAAACAACTTCGACAGACAGTTAGACAGATATCCGTAATGCAAAGAGCGCTGCTTTTTTGACACAAGTCGAAACACACAAGACGCCCAACACCAGCGCCTTCTTCTCAAGCTATAGAGAAGCAATCACTCAAGAAGAGGTGCATCATTTGTCTGAAGAGGAGTCATAAGGCCTAAACATAGGCCGCAGGCCGGGACCGCAGGCATAGCTAGGGGCCGTAGCCGGCGAAGTGGATGTCGGTGAGAACCCGTAAGCGGTCCATCGTGTATGACTCCCAGCAGACGATTGGACTGCGAACTCGGCGCGATGGACTCCCCTACTCCACAGCACCCGCCTCGCCGGCAATAACGTTGATTGCTCCCCGAAGTCTTAGGTAAGGTTGCTGTCAAATAAGAACAAAATCAGGTACGGAGGACGCGGCCAAAAGTATTCGTACATACAGGGGTCGCTAAAGCCGTGCTAGTTCGTATATAAGAAACGCAGTATATATTATGAACGATTGCTCCTGATCGGGTTAGCCCATAGAGATAAGATATACTATCTCGCTTATATAAGCGCTCGTAGCTAATAGATAAGTATTAATACTATTATCTTAATCACCGATTACTAGCCGAGTCTACTTTAGATTAGATAAGGCCAGGACTATACTATAGCAGGGGGGTATATACGAATACTTTTGGCCGCGTCCTCCGTAGAGGCTACCCCGACTTCGCGGCAGCGTCCCTGCTTTCTCCGAAGTCCCCAGTACCCGCCCTCCCACTTGACCGGCCCTTTACGACCCCCTACCGAACCCCGGACGCTTCACAACCTTCCCCACCATTGGCACAGGCCGGACGACGCAGGCTAGCCCCTCAGCGAAGCAGGTTGGGCCGAAGTCGGGGTTCAGCTTGCCCGTCTCTAATCCAGTAAAAAATTTCCCAATTCCAAACGCCTTTTTCCATCAGTGAACTCTATCTTTTCTCAACATCCCAATCTCTCTTTTCCTTCTTCTTCCTTACAATTGACTTGTACGGATACCCTCTCCACTCCCCTCTCCCCCCAAAACACAGTTCACAATGGCCTCCCGCGGTTTCTCGAAGGCGCTTCGCCCTATGGCTCGCCAATTGGCGGCCAAGCCTGCCACCCAGCAGCGCACCTTCGTCGCTGCCCGTAGCTTGGTTCGCGCCTCTGCTCAGGTCTCCAAGGCCTTCGCCGGCCAGCAGCAGGCCCGCGGTGTTAAGACCATGGACTTCGCCGGCCACAAGGAGGATGTTTATGGTACGAGAGCGACGATGATGAGGGCCTGACGACTGACTCGCGAGAGATTGCTAACTTTTGTGCTACAGAGCGTGCCGACTGGCCCCAGGAGAAGCTCTTGGTGAGTCACAATCGAGAGATTGTAACAAGAAGGGAGCAGTTGGAGCTAATAATCATCTTCAGGAGTACTTCAAGAACGACACCCTCGCCCTCATCGGCTACGGCTCCCAGGGCCACGGCCAGGGTCTGAACCTCCGTGACAACGGCCTCAACGTCATCGTTGGTGTCCGCAAGAACGGTCAGTCCTGGAAGGATGCCCAGCAGGATGGCTGGGTTCCCGGCAAGAACCTTTTCGATGTCGATGAGGCCATCTCCCGCGGTACTATCGTCATGAACCTGCTCTCCGACGCTGCCCAGTCCGAGACCTGGCCCGCTATCAAGCCCCAGCTCGTCAAGGGCAAGGTACGTGATTTGACTTGCAACTGACGAGCCAATTGGCCCAATGCTGACTTCCTGTGAAGACTCTCTACTTCTCCCACGGTTTCTCCCCCGTTTTCAAGGATGTCACCAAGGTCGACGTCCCCAAGGACATCGACGTCATCCTCGTTGCCCCTAAGGGCTCTGGTCGCACCGTCCGTTCTCTCTTCCGTGAGGGCCGCGGTATCAACTCTTCCTTCGCCGTATACCAGGATGTCACCGGCAAGGCCAAGGAGAAGGCCCAGGCCCTCGGTGTCGCCATCGGCTCCGGCTACCTCTACGAGACCACCTTCGAGAAGGAGGTCTACTCTGACCTCTACGGTGAGCGTGGCTGCCTCATGGGTGGTATCCACGGCATGTTCCTCGCCCAGTACGAGGTTCTCCGCGAGCGCGGCCACTCCCCCAGCGAGGCCTTCAACGAGACTGTCGAGGAGGCTACCCAGTCTCTGTACCCCTTGATCGGTGCCAATGGCATGGACTGGATGTACGAGGCCTGCTCCACCACCGCTCGCCGCGGTGCCATTGATTGGACTCCCAAGTTCAAGGACGCCCTGAAGCCCGTCTTCAACTCCCTGTACGACGCCGTCAAGGACGGTTCCGAGACCAAGCGCTCCCTGGAGTACAATGGCCAGAAGGACTACCGCCAGAAGTTCGAGGCTGAGATGGAGGAGATCCGCAACCTTGAGATCTGGAAAGCCGGCAGAGCCGTTCGGTACGTTTATGCTGCTGTACAACCCACACATCAAGTCATTCAACTAACATCTCGTTCCACAGTTCTCTGCGCCCCGAGAACCAGAAGTAGACAGGGTTTGACGTCTTTATGTAGAATGATGAGCGGGGAGGGGGGGTCACACTCGGAACGGCCATTTCCTAACACTGTGCCGGGGAGACGGGTGACTTTCGTACTTATAAACCGGATTCTCAGCGGATTTGGGGGCCTGGTTCAAAAGTTTGCATGGAATTTTGTGATCATTCAATACCATTTCTTTTTTTTTTTTTTTTTTTTTTTTTTTTTTTGTCAATTCAGTTGACGATTGTGCCGATTGTCTTGGTGATTTTTTTCCCGTGATTCATGTGTGATCCTTTCTGTGCATTTGAGCGAAGTGGCAGAAGCTCGACCCTGTGTGCGACAAAATGACTCGTT
Organism: Colletotrichum sansevieriae; assembly: GCA_026260285.1. Lineage (NCBI taxonomy): Eukaryota > Fungi > Ascomycota > Sordariomycetes > Glomerellales > Glomerellaceae > Colletotrichum > Colletotrichum sansevieriae. The sequence goes on along the minus strand of JAOQIF010000059.1, from coordinate 77,059 downwards.
TTGCCTTCGCTAGCGTCATCTTACGGATTGCGGCCTAATTTTACACTCGCACGCTTCCGCCATTTGACTTTTGGCAAATTGGGTAGTCGATTGCAGTTGTGGACAACTTCCGTGGTGTTGTCGAAATTCTAACTTATTAGTAGAACTGGTGGCGGTCGAAAACGGGGATTGGTTTTCCTCGGGATTCGTCCCGATCAGTGCAAGAGAAATTGTAAGATAAGCTAGCTGGTGCATTTGGCATGCCATTGTAGCTCTGCTTCTGCAGTAGCAAGGGAGCAATGGGTTTGGGGCCAGAGAATGGCTCTGCTGGGTGTGACTTTGGCTACGCTGGAATTGTTTGCAGGCTCTAACCCCTTCGGCCCTTGGCCAATTGCCCGAGATTAGTCTTGAGTTTCTCTCTGTTTGGATTCCGTGAATCTCGGGCGCTCCCGTTAAGGACAGAAATCAAGACACTTGCGTTGCCGAGCGAAAAAGGATCGACGCGGATGGCGCCACGACGGCGCTTGGGGTCGCGAAAAGACGCGACTGTATGTCATTTCAGACGTCTCGACCGGTCCTCAAGTCGTATGCAGCCGTCCTTGGGATAACTTGACGGTCATGTCATCAAATTGCAATGGATTGAATTCAGGCATGATACCTTCACATCAAAGTGTACACTCACCTGGGCCCCATTTCGGTGGCCTCGGTGTGGCGGTGTATGATTTTGCTGTAGCGACGAAACGCCCCACCCCCTTTGTCTGTGCAGCCTCTTCGGTAGTCGTTGCTGCATCAACAGCAAACAAGCCAGGGCCATTTCCCACCCCCTTCATCTCACAAGCGAGCCCGAAACGGCTCTTGCTCGGTATTCCATCGAAGTATCAATCCATTGACGATTACTCTAGTCTAAGACCACTTCACGCGCTTGCGAATAAACGTTCAACAATTTCTAGCTTTTCTGGCAGTTCGCGCACAATGACGCCGCTGTCCCCAGCAAAGGAATCTAGACTGAACGTTTCCACATCCCCTACTGAAGAAAGAAGCCGCGGTTCCTTTGAGCAGCACTACTACGAGGAGGTCCACACCAGCACTGAGACAACTACGAGCGGCGGTGATGGTAGCAGCGATAACACCACCACCACCACCAGCACAACCACTTTAACTTCCGCCGCAAACGACAACGAGAACATGCCACCCTCTCCCTCGAATTCCTCGTCGCCGCCGCCCTCCGCGCCGGCAACGGCTATCAAGAACCAGCGTCACTCTCGCGTCATGTCTGGCACCGCACCCTCACCGCTCAAAATACTCGCTGGTGCCGAGACAGCGGAAAAGCAAGCGCGGAGCCCGCTGCGCAAGACAGTCATTTCCCCCGACAAACGCTTTCCCATCCGGGTCAGCAACACGTCGTCCGAGTCGCCGCGTTCTGTCTCCGTCGCCTCCTCCAACTCTCCGCCGCGCGAGCGAACCATGAACCTCGACGACGCCCTGCGCGACAACGAGGGGCTAAAGCACGCCATCGAGATATTCGAGGACAACGAAACCGGCATGGAGACCGATGATACTATTGCCGACGATACCTCCTCCATGACGGCCGGCGCTGGCGGCGACGAGCAGCCTGAACTAGCCCACTCTTACGACGATCACAGCATGATGGTCCCTGACGAGAGTATGATGAGCACCTTCAGCACCTTTTCCGCCGTTCCGAACCTGACCACGTTCGCAAAGCTCGGCCTGACTCCTCAGAAGCAAGCCAGTATGGGCGGTATGACCCCGCGAGGGAGACCTGAGACCGTGCACGAGCAGACTCCGCTACATCACATTGCACAAGAGGGCAACACCACAAACCTTTTGGACTTCAGCGGTAGCCAGCGATTTCCCCACAAGTCGCCTTCGAGGCGGGGAACCACATCTCCCTTCCGAGGAAACCCTAATGCCACTCCCGCCCGCCAAATGTCGAATTTGCTCGACTTCGATATCCCGCCATTGCCCACTCCCCGCAGCATTCCGACAATCACACCGCGGGAGTTGGAAAGCCTTAAGTCTAATTTTCTCTCGGAGATTAGCAGTTTGAAGGCGTCGCTGAGCGGAAAGGAGGCCGAGGTTCTCTCTCTCAAGACCGCTATTGGCGATGCGGAGAAGCGCGTCGGCGAGAGCCAGGAACAGGCTCGTGAAGAGCGGTCCACGCGAGAGCAGATTGAAGAAGAGAAAGATGCTTGGGAGAGGAGCAGCCGCGAGATGGAGGCTGTGCTTCGGACCGTAAAGGAGGAAATTGTCCAGAGTACTCGCGAACGCGAGGAGCTCGAGTCTAAGCTTGCCGAGAGTGAAGCACGCCGCGAAGCCGCCGAGACAATGGCTCAAGAGGCCGAGAGCAAGTTGGCCAGCGTGCGCGCCGGCAAGCCCGAGAAAGAGGGCTCCCCTGAGAAGAAGGCCAGCGCGGCCGCGACGTCTAAGGAAGTCGAGATCGCCGTTGAGCGTGTAGCCCGCGAGCTCCATGCCCTCTATAAGGGAAAGCACGAGACCAAGGTCGCCGCCCTCAAGAAGAGCTATGAGACTCGCTGGGAGAAGAAGGTTCACGAGCTCGAGGTCAGAATTGAGGAGCTTACCGAGGAGAACAAGAAGATGCACCTCACCCGCGACACTACCCCTCGCGTTGACCCTGCGCAGCAGGCTATGGTCGAAGAGCTTAAGGCCAATGCCATCACCGACTCTGCCCACATCAAGGAGCTTAGCGCCGAGGTTGAGAAGCTTGAAGCCGTTGTGCAGACTGTCAAGGATGACAACGCAGAGCTGCGCCATCTGCTCGAACAAGAGCGCGTCGAGAAGGGTGAGCTCGTCCAGCTTGCTGAGGAGATGATGCAGGTCCAGACGCACGCCGCGCAGGAAGCTGAGCGCGAGCGCGAACGAGAACGTGAACGTCAGCGCGAGTTGGAGTGGGAGCGGGAACGTGAGGCCGCGAGGGAGCGCGAGCGCGAGAGGGAAAGAGAGCGTGAGCGTGAGCGTGAGCGTGAGCGTGAGCGTGAGCGCGAGAGAGAATTCGCGCAGCAACCACGCAAGACCGCGACGACACCCGGACGCGCCCCCTCGGTTAGGAGCCACCCCGACACCAACTTCCGGAGCAGCATCGGCCGCGGCTCAGGCCTCTCGGGCCTCAAGGCGCCCGGTACCATCGCTGGACACGGCCGCACAGGCAGCTCCGGCCCTGCGAACAAGGGTCTGCCCCGCCCCAGACCAATGAGCGAGTTTGGACCGCGCAGCGGCATCATGAGCTCCATCGAGAAGATGGGTAGCCACCGGGGACGCGGAGACTGAGCTTCAACAATTCTAGCATGTCACAATTTTTCCTTTCCTTTTCTCCGCAAATACCACTACGACGGCTACGAAACGAAATGGACGAAAGCATTTAAACACCTCCCCCTCTCGGGGCGGAAAGAGAGACAGAGAGGAAAGAAGAAAAAACAGCATTGACGTAACGAACTGGCGTCACGGTCCCTGTTTCGGTCTTTTTGTTTGATACCAAAAGGGCAAGGCAAAAGATGTGTCTGATGAACGGACCAATTGTCTTATCGGAGGGGTGTGGCGTTCTTTTTAATGTCTTGTGTTTCATTGTTGTACGTTGAATAAGGAGAAGGAAGAACAGTCCGGCTGCGTTACCTAAGTCCGACGAGTGGCCCTTTTTGGCTTTTCTATCCCCCTGGCCGTTCTCGGACAGAGGTCCTTACAGAAACCCATCTTCTTGAATTGGTATTGTTCAGTCTATCATCCATTGAACGTTTACTTCGTTTCTTTATTGATTGTCTAATCCCGGGTCCCCTGGTGGGTTTCGTGGTCGTTTTGCTCTGCAAATTGCTGGGCTAAGGCGGTTGTTTTTGCCACTGCTGCGTCTGGAGGGGGTATATGTATGTGTCATTTGATGGACGCTAGTGGTGAGGAATGGCGGGTGTGGCATGGCATCCGCGATTTACCGGGGGGCCCGGGGTCCTTATAACGCGGCCGTTGTGGTGGGGTTTTTTGGTTTTTTTTTTTTTTTTTTTTTTTTTTCAAATTAATTAAATAATTAAAAAGAAAATTGCTTGTGCTGACGTTGTGAATGAAGTGCTGTCGTGATAGGCCGGTCAAGGATAGCCTCCTGAGGGTCAGAGACGGGCAGGTGTATAATTCCATGGCTGTGATACTCATTGATTTTGGAGCCAACATGAACTGGGTTCTCGGGCTCCGCGGTCCGTTTCAAATTCGGGGGTTTTGCCAACATCTGCGCGGTATGGAAGGACAAAATTCGTGAGAAGGTTCGTGATCCTTTTGTCGTCGTCATTGGTCGTTTCCAGTCGCGTTACTTTTTACTCTCGGGACGTTTCTGTTCATGTACATAAGTGCACCACGTACATCACTTCGCCTAGCTAGAAAGAAGTTGCGTCTGAGTCTCGGACCAGTGATACATGGATGATGGTATGACTAGAGTTGGTGGGTTTCACATTGAGGCGTCAGGTAACTTTGGACGCTGAACAGTTGTGAGGGGGTTTTCACTTAACTTATGGCACCGCGCGCGCCCGTTTGACCAGCATCGTGGGCCGGCGATGATCTGTTCCCAGAAGTAGGTAATACAGCCGTTCTTACTGTTCGATAATATGGAGACGGAGGCTGAGGGGAGGCGCACACCGCCGCGCCGCCGTCCATAGGATGATGGAACGATTCTGGGGCAGACAGCAAAGGACAGGAAATCTTTCGCACGCATTTTCTCGAATCCAGGCGGTGGAATTAGGAACTCCTCGGTGGGATCGTGATATCGAAAGGCAACACTGCCGCGGGAGACCGGTTTGATGCGCTTTCGCGTTCACCAAGAGACCTGATTTCCGCGATGTGACTTTTCCAGCAACAGAACCAGTTCTCCTCCGTCCATCTCTTACCATCCAGATATTCTTCTCGATACCCCAAAATACGCACCTTCGCATACTTCACCAGCAAAACGAAACCAGGCAGAGGGAAAGACAAGATGTCAATTGCAATCTTCTCGGACCACCAATGGCTAATTCATCTGGAGAGTCTCTTGACCACCCTGGCCTCGCAGCTAAGCGTCACGCGACGATCCATCTGTGGAGAGCTCTGGAACTGCTGAGAATCTCATGTTACTCGAATATCTTCGAGGTAATAGTAGACTCTGGGGCACACGTCTCTCGTTTATACTATGATGACACTCTACCAAGCTGGGGAGGTAGCGTTCCGGCCATTACGTCTCTCTACAGCCCTCGAGCCAGACCCGGCCGGGTCCAAGTGACCTGTATTTGACGAATTCTTTTGGCACCAGTAGATGCTCTTACTTGCCATATAGCCTTTAGATAGACAGTAAACCCTGCCCGACCCTCAAACATGGCCTATGATCTTATGGTCTTGCAATTCTGAGATGTATGAAGCAATCGTAACTAAAGGCCGCCGCTCCAGTCTCTCCCGTCTCACTGTAACTCTACCTCGCCGGTCTTGAGAGTCTGATCTGGATCTCCAATGCTGACCCTAAGACGAATGAATTAGCCCCCTCTGCGTCCACCTGTACTCATCAATGTGATCTTCTGCTTCTTCTTCTTTCCTTTACCTCCACCAGGGCCGCCGCCGCCGGCGGCACCGCTGCTAGCCCCGCCTCCGCCATTGTTGCCGGTCGAAGCACTGGGCTCGTTAACCCCCAATGCCTCCATCTGGAACGTGAGCTCAGCAGCACCGAAAACATCCTCATCCTTGAGCCAGCCATCATCGACGGGGCGCGTCGGGGCAAGCTCCGGTGAGCCATGCAGGACTTGCGTTCCCCATACAGTCCTTTGCGTGGAAGGACTTGTTGAAATGGAAGCAAGGTGCTCGAAACCAGGTCTTGGGTCTGGTGGCGTGGCGTCAGCATGGCTGGACAGCGGCTGGAACTCCTCCATATTCAACGCAGGGACCTGCTCCTCTTCGATGGGCCCATAGTCACGTCTCATCGCGGCTGTGCTCTTGAATTGCGCGGCCTCAATCCTTTCAGACTGCAGCCTCTCGCGCTCCTCCTGTACGGCCTTGTCACGATTGCGCTTTCTCCGACGGCCGATCTCGTCTGCGAACTTCTCGAGAACGTCTGCCGACACAATATCCGTCCAGTCGCATTCCAAGAAGCTGATGCGACAACCGTATGGTAGGTGGCCCAAATACTTAGCCCGCTTGCGCTGCACCTCGTCTACCACATGCCCTGTCGAAATATGCTCCACGCGGGGTAGGAGGGTTGACGGGAATGCCGAGAAATCACCGTACTTGGTTTTGAGAATTCTAATGTCGAGTGCCGATAGGTATAAATGCGGTTGTGAGGAGAAGAAGTAGAAATCTGGCTGGACGGCCTTCTGATTTCCACCCGAGGCACTCGGGAGCATCGAATTGTTCTTGCCGAGGTCTTTGACTTTGTCCTTCGCCGTGTTGATAGCCCGGATCGCCTTCTGAGTCCACTCGTCGTCTTCGTGGTATAGCAACTGGTCCTCCGTTCCCTGCTTCTCTAGCGCCGAAATCTCCTCATCGTACTGTTCCACCATGTAGTCACCAGTGCCCTTCATGATTCTTGCATAATCCAGAACGTTCGCTGCAAAGTGCCACGGAATGTCGTCCGCCACGTTCAAAGCATCTGAGCCATTCTCCCATGGCAGCGCAAGAGTCGACTTGGACGTCCTTGCCATCAACCGAAGCACCACATCATCTCCAACGCGGGGCAAAGGGCTTTCTTGTCCTGCGTAGAACCGCACGGGCCGTGTCTCATGCAAATAAACACTGTCTTCGCACAGCGGGCATTTCTTCCACTTCATGCCCCGCGTAGGCTTCGAGTCTTCGTCCGTCGTGGTGTTCATGAATCGGATCAGGCAGGACAGACAGAAGATATGCCCGCACTTTGCCATTCTTGGTGCAACCGGCTCGGACAAGCAGATCGGACAGCTGGCCGCCTGAGACTCGGACGAGGCCAAAATCTGCAACACATTATTCCAATCGATGTGTACGTCGGCGTCGGCAGCCTGACTGGTATAGCTGCCCTCAGGTGAGACAACGAAGCGGTAGTTCGCGTGGACGTATCTCGCTTTGTCATTGGCATGATGTCCCGAGCCAGGCCCCCAAGTCGGATTACGTCTGTAGCTTCTAGCGTACAAGTGATGATCCGCATAGGGCCGCGTCGGCATGCTGTAGTTGAGCAGATGGGTAATGGAAGTCTGGCCTCGACGGCTCGAAGGGTTTCGGACGGCTCTCAGCTCAGCCATAGCGTCATCGTCATCCGGGTTCAAATGTTGTCGGAAGTCACCCAATCCCGGCCGGCGCTGCATTTTGTGCTGTTTTCGAGCACTCTGGTTCTTTCGTGGGGCGGCTTGGGGATGGGATGGGCTGGACTGGGCCGGTCTTCGGTTGGATTCGAAGCTCGTAGTGACCGGTCCAGGTTGGATCGTAGGCGAGTGGGAAGTCGACGCTGAAAGGGACTTGCCCAGATTGGACGGCGTAGAGTTCATATTCGGTTGCTCAAAGATCGGGGCGAGTGTGCGAAGGTTCTCCCTCCAGTGGAAGCGGCAATCGTAGCAGTTGCTGGCCAGCTCAATGTCGTGGTGCAACACGGCGACAGGTAAGAATCGGAGCCAGTGTCACAGAGTGTTCAGTCCCTCAGAGGACCGAGCAGGGTGTAAGCAGTGGTATTAACCCAATCTTGGATCCAAGGCCTCCAACCGGCGCGCTGATAGTTGATAAATGAGATGCAGTTTGTAGAACCGTACGGGGTCCAAAACGGACGGACCCCATGAGTGATGGGTGGGGATCAGGTAATCGGATGTCGAGGAGACTAAGCTATGGAACTGGAGCAAGCAGTACCTTACATAGAGTCATTAGCGGGGCAAATCGAACTCGTCGTGACGAACTCTGAGGGAAGCTCGGGATTGGGGGTACGTACTGTGCCGCAGAGTCAGGACAGCATCACGTGATCTGCGACTGTCGCTCCTTGGCCCAATTCAACGCTACGCCCAATGGCGAGGCCTTTGAAAGACTACATCCTGAGATCCACTGAACTGAAGCGAGTGGTGTCATACGCCTGCCTTGGCATGTCGACGTCATAGCATTTACTCAGACTTCACATCGCGACAGTCAAATTTAAGCGAATGGATCGTATGCAGATTAGGCTCAAACGAGGGATTATGGTACAAAATAGTTCGAAGCAGATGAGCCGTAGAGTGCCAAAGGAAGCATCAAACTAAAAGAGGCAGCAGCCCACAACATCCTCGATTAATCATAGACACTCCTCCACGTGCCTGTGCTTCTTCCAACGTCCTCGGCACCTAGCTGCCAAGCTTCATTCTACCTCTCGAGCTCTTGCAGATGCAAAGTGGACCGGGGGAATCATAGAAACGACAAATAACCCAAATACGCAGCACCCGACGAGACAAACCATATGAAACGAGACGAAAGACAGAGCCTCCCATCGACGCGCAAGCCAGCGGCGGACGTCATCATCATTAAACCGCTTATTTACTGTGCACCTTGCTCTTGAGCTTGCCGATGAAGGCGCTCAGGCGGTTCTTCTTCTTCTTCTCCGTAGCGGCAGGGCTGTCAGCGGCCTTGTTGGTAGTACTTGGTGATGTCGACTCGGGAACAATGGTGGAGCCAGCCTTGGACGGAGTAGCGGGAACTTCGGGCTCCTTGACTGTAGTACCGTTGGTGCCGTTGACAGCTTGAGTGCCACTGGTGCCGTTGGCACCGTTGACCTCCTTCTTGGGTTCATCTTTGGTAACGGCACCCTTGACCTCCTCCTTGGCAACCCGGGCTTCCTCCTTGACAGCCTCAGTCTTGGACTTGTCACCCTCCTTGACCTCCTCCTTGGTCTCCTTGACCTCGTCCTTGGCGGCTTCAGTCTTGGACTTCTCGACTTCCTCGCCAACGGCAGGAACAGTCTTAACCTCCTTCAGGAGCTCAGCCTCAACCTCCTTCTTCTCAACGACGGCCTCGGTGTTAGCGGCAGCCTCGGGACTCTTGCCGGCCTCAGTGATGGATTCCTTGACAACAGAAGGGACCTCAGGGGCAACCTCCTCCCGGGTCTCCTCCCTGGTCTGTGTGCCGATGGCATCCTGGACGGGGACGGGCAAGTTCTCCTTGACAGGCTCAGGTAGCTTGGCAGCAGCATCGGTAGCCGCGACAGACGCTTGGTTGACGGCGGGAGCGGTAGCTTCGACGACAGTATCCTTGGCGGCCACAGCAGCGGCAGCAGCGATGTCACCAGCAGTGGCGGCAGTAGCAGCAATGGTGCCAACGTTCTCGGACTTCTGGGTTCCGAAGCCCGAGGTACCTTCAGAGGTGGATGGCGCAGTTGGCACCTTCTCGAGCAGCTCGTCCTCGACAAAAGCCTTCTCTTGAACGGCCTCAGGGTTGGCGCTGGCTTCAGGCTCGGCATGGGCCTTTTCTTGGCTCTCCTTAACAACCTCAGGCACCTCAGCCTTCTTGGTCTCTACGGGAACCTCGGCAGCGAGAGCAGCAGTGGTAGACGTGGGGGCAGCGCTGTTGATAATGACATCGTTGGCGTTCGCGACGGGCAAGCTAGACTCAGGAATGGTGCTGTGAGTAACAGCAGGAATGGTGGTTTCTTCCTTGGAGAGGCCTGGGAGCGCGCTCGAATCTTCATAGCCCTCCTTGTCCAACTTGACGTGCTCGTCGATGTCGCCAGCCTTCACAGATGCGGGCAGAGGCTCGCCAGCCTCGATCTTCACGGGCTCAGCGGTGACGTCCTGAGCGGGGAGCGGGTTAATGCCAAAAGCCTTGTCAAGCTCGTTGGCGGGAGTGGTGGGGAAGCCGCCGGGAATGTCAGAAGGAGTGGCCTGGGGAAGGTCGCTCTTCTCATCATTCTTCTCGAGGGGCACATCCTTGACCAGAGCGGCGGTGGTGGACTCGGGGGTGACAGTGTTCATGACTGCGGCGGAAGAGTCCTCCTTGACGAATTGATAGGGGGTGAGGAAGTTGTTTACGTTGCCCTCGTGGTCGGGTTCTTGAGGCGCGGTGTGGTCTGTGATCCAGTTGTTGTCGACAACAAACTATAAAGAGGGGAAAGAGAGCAGGTCAGTAAAATTGAGCGCGACGAGTTTTGATGACGATGTTTTTAAGCGAGAAGCAGTGGGCAGCACAATCGGTGGTGCAATGGATCCTGGACGATATGACGACGTGCGGACAGCAAATTGGGTCAGCTGGGCTGGTGGATGCGCGATCTGGGAAATGCCGATGTTATAAAGGCGACCCCAGTCGAGAAAGAAAAGGAAGGTAAGGCCCAGAAGGCAAGGGCTGGAAGGCAGGTGGGAGGGCGCGCCGCACAGCTCAGGCAAATTGGGAGGCGGCGGTTCCTGTCAATGGATATTCCTTGGCCTGGATGGGATGGCAGCTTGTTCCTGGTGCCGTGTGGTGCTACCTTCCCTAGTTCTTTTAGGGCCACCCCTCCGCCCCCGAATAAGGTGAGTTAGGGACTTGAAAGGCACAAACACAACCTGGAACCGACACCACCTCAGCGCACAATGGAAAGGCAAGAAAAGAGAAAGCCGGTGCTAGACATTTTGGCGCCTGGCCGGTGGCTCCGTACCCGATATGGCATCGGTTGCTGGCAGCCTGCAGCCCTCACTCTGTGCCTTGCGCCTCAGGTAAGATACCTTGCGGTCCAGTGAAGAGATGTAGCGCCGCCGCCGGTGGTGGTGGTGGTAGTCCAGTGATGATTGTCGGTGGCTGATAGTGGTTCCTGTCGCTCCGCTGATGCTAAGCCAAATGCTGCGAACCTGTCCAGGCTGGCTGCATGAGACCCATGTCGCTGGCCACTGCTTTTGCTCTCCACAATTCCAGAACAGCAATGAACCTGGAAAACCTTGTTGATTGCTTTTTGGCAGCAGGAAAGCGGGGACTTGAACCGCGTTGCTCGGGTTCCGCCAGCCAATCGCAAATTGTCCAAGGCAACCGCGCCGCCGATATCCATCAGAGCTGCGAGCTGCGAGTTGCGAGTTGCGACCGAGGGATGGTCGAGGTATTGCGTCATACCAGCTTCCGGTCCGGGATGATCGGCCAGCAAGAAAGCAGCCCCGGAACATACGTGAAAGACTTGCTTTGCGCTGTGCTTGTGTGACACTCTCACTCTCTTTCAATTTACCCTTTGCAGCTCGGCGCAGGTCCAGACCAAGATCGACCGCCTCTCGGCTGACAGATATGCGCTGACGAGCGCAAGCGAATAAGCGACTGGCCGGCCAGAGAAGCCCAACGGGAATGGTAGCGCTCCGGGTAGATAGGGCAGAATCGAGTCCGATAACGTACGAGACACAGCCGACAGCAGGATAACCAGAGCCAGCCGATCAGAGGCTATCAGCGACCACGATGATTGTAATTGGTGGTTCGTTGCCCTCAGCGCAGAATGAATAGCAGAAAGTGCGGGCCTGATCAATCTTGTCTGGCATGCGATATGCCGCATCCGAGCCGCAGCTGGGTCTGGCGATGCGGGCAGGTCTGGATCTTACTGGGAGAGCTGGAGTTGAGGCCAGAAGCTCAAACCAGCAAGCGGCCTGATAGACCACCTACCCAGAAGCATCACCCCTTCAGTCCAGGACACCAATCAGTCCAGTCGGGGGAGACAGCGAAAGATTAGGGGCCTGGACGACGTGGATGTGGCGCACGGATGCTGCCGCGGGCTGAGCGAGGCGTTGCTGCTTTCGATCGACGCTCATGTTCTTTCACGCAAATCTCGCTTCCACCGGGGTGTCGGCCCCTCGGTGCCGTATGTCTCTCACAATTGAGCTGTAATAAGGGAATCCGGGTGTACCGCCTTGTTCCGGTCCGGATGGGATAAACCAATGGTGATGTGATAATAGAAAATCGCCCGAATTGGCTATTACGAACCTTGTAGTAGATCTTCTCTGAAGCTTCGGGGAGCGCGACCGTCTTTTCGAACTTGTCTCCCACCTTCTCCAGCTTCTCACTCTTGGTCCAGTTGTCGAAGGTGCCGGTTACGTAGACCTCCTCGGCCGGATGAGCCCTACGATAAAATACGAAGTCAGCAAGGTTTCCCGTTTTATTTGAGGCTTTCTTTTTTTTTTTTCTCTTCTTTTGCTATGCGATTCGACGCCGCCGAGTGGGTTCGCCTTGGCCGCAGCTGGCAGACTCGTGTGAAAGAAGGTTCGCATTCCACGTAGTAGACTACGGAAGCATGCAAGCCCAGCCGGGAGTTACTGAAGCGGCAAAGGCGCAACGGCGGGAGGGAACTGCGGCCATCACGGCATTCCAGGCGAAGAGGCGGTTTAAAGAGACAGCAGAGGAGAGAAGGGGAATGCGGGCGGAGTAGGCGAGCCATACCAGATGAACTTGAAGGTGCCCATTTTGGTCGATTCGTCGGTTTCTTTCTATCGGTGCAAGATGATTACGACTAGCCCGTTCGGCGCAAAGGTATGGACTTCGTCGGGTACAGTTGAAGAGTTTGTTGTTCTCGTTTCGTTGCTTGCGAAGCAGAGAAGAGGAAAAAAAAGATTTGGAGGGGAGGAAAAAGTCGAGAATCGAACAGCCCAATTTGCGCGCGTGGCAGATATCAGAAATAATTGCTGGGGTCCGAGGGGGGTGGAACTGGCCAGTGGTGGTCGCATTCGCTGAACCTTAGACGAGGGGGTGAGAGGTACTTTCTTAGTTCTGAAGTTTCGTTTGGCGGCGCCAGCGGCTGGCTTGTGCCTATCGTGCGCTGTGATGCTAGCGGCGTGGGCGGTCTGGATTCCAGAGCTACCTTCCATTACAATATGCGATATGCGGAATGCAGCATTCGTACGTATGCGGCCTGCGGGTTGGGCCCAATGCTTGCTCCACCTACCGACTTCGCTATGCTTCTTCATCATCAGCGGTGAGTGTCTCCGAAATGACGACAATCCGTTGGCTTAAGCGCTTGCACCTGGCTTTGGTTTGGGGATCTGGACCCCTGTGTGCTTCAGTAAGGTACCTTGCCTTGAACCATGCCGCCAGTCTGGGCTCAACTCGAATCGGTCAGTCGGTGAAGAGATGCCAATCTCTTAAACGGTTTTGCTCGTATGTACAAGATAGATAACAGTACCTTTGCCTCATCCTACCTTGACTTAAAGTACAGACAGATAGGTAGATAGATACCTTTGAGCTTGATATGCACGAGGCAATGTCTGACTCTCGAGTTATGCCATACGTCTCTGGAGACATTCCCCTGATTTCGACTTTCCCTTACTTCCGTCCATTCAGTTCCCTAACTAACTTACCTTAGCTGAAGACGAACGAACCCCTGATGATTCGCGACAAACAGTCTAAGATGCAACAAGAGGAATGAAACGCGAAAAATACATTCGGTAGCTGGCTTAGCTGCCCAAGGCATGACTAGCGCAAGGAAAGGTCGAGAAGGTAGGGCGTCAAGGTCACAGCGTTGCAGGCGTTACGGAACGGGAGAAGCGCACCCTCCGCAATCATCAATCCGCAGGCAGGGCAGCACCTCCGAAGGTGCCTTCCTACCTACTTTACTACCTCAAGGTAGGGTAGGCAGGTACTTATGGAAGGCTCCTTACTGCGGCAGGGGCCAACAAGAGGAACGAGATTCAGAGGAAGGAACGAACCTAACTCTACCTGCCTCACACATTCACAGTCACAGTCCCAGTCCCAGTCCCAGTCACAACTCACCAAGCTGAGGTAGCAGGAAGGGTTCATCATACTCTTGTGCCTTAGGTTACTCGCATTGACAAGCATCTTCCTGCGCCTAGAATTGAACAGAAAGATCGAACTCGAGCAGCGTCATGTGTCGACGCCTAAAAACTGTCGTGCCAAGGTAGCATCCATCTCTTATGAGTCTTCTCGCCTCTCCACTTAGCCGCAGGAAAACCCAACACCAACACCACCGCGAGATGCCAAACTGCCTGATTCCCAGCCTCCGAAACCCCCTGCCGACGCTGCTACTACGCTGGCTTCACCTGAAAATCTTCACGGTTGTTTTTTTTTTTTTTTTAAACGAATAGCACCTTGATTGATTTTCCAGCTTGATTTCATCTCGCCTCGCCTCGCCTCGCCTTACCTTGCCTTGCCTTGCCTTACCTTACCTAGAGGTACCCTGCCGCGGCCCTGAAGTACATAGTACGTATGCTAAAGCAGACAGGACCAGAATACCATACTCGTCTGGTGTTTGGTCTGTGCCTCAGAGACGGGTGGTGCGATGAAGCTAAATTTACAGCTAATTTCGATTGCGAAGGCGCTACCGCAAGAGAGACCGCACCTCTTTTGCCACCGTTCCTGTGGACCCGTACCTCAATTATTAACCAAACCGCCGCTGCTAGCCATTGATAACGCCGTCCAGGGGGCGAGTTGCGTCTTCTTTGTCGATGCAGCGTAAGTGTTCGTTCCTAACACCGATTTGTCCGCCGCTGCTAGCCATTGATAACGCCGTCCAGGGGGCGAGTTGCGTCTTCTTTGTCGATGCAGCGTAAGTGTTCGTTCCTAACACCGATTTGTCCGCCGCCGCCACCGCTGCTCGAATTCTCCAATCCTCTCACCCCGATGCGACATCTGCAGACATCCATCGGACTTCCAGGGCCGAGATTCTTGGCCCGCAGCTCAAACCCAGTTGGGTCCCATAACGGGGTTTCTTCCTGGACTTGACTTACAGGACAGCCATTCGTAGCCTCAAAGGCTTTTTTTAACCCCATACCTCCCCTGAACTGCTCAACACAACCTGCCGTCCAGCCACCTCCTAACATGTTCTCCTACCATGTAGACCCGAAGATGCTTCGCTCATGTTACATCCCGCGGGCCCCTGGACCAAAAGCCAGCCACAGCAAGCCAACGCCAAACCCCAATCTGCTGCTGCCATCAGCCGCTGCAACTATTTCTCTGACAAGACGGTCCGAACACCCAAATCTCCTGCGATTGCTGACGCAGCAGAAGCAACCTCACTGAGCTGAGCGTCAAACTTTTCTTCTACACAGGATACGTCTCTACCTCGTCATGAACTGTGTCCTTGTCAACTTTCGGCGAGGACACTACTCGGCATCTCACTCTACCGCCATCTAAAATCATCCAAGCTGCCACGCCTTCGTCGGCTTGTCCGTCGGCAGTGGTGGCACTGCGCCAGAAGACTCGGGCTATTTTCCGCTCGGTGTTACACCATCTCGCAGTCACGCGCTACCTATGTCTGGCACACTTATTTCCCGTAGCTCACGAACGGATCTCATTCCTGAATCTCACCGCACTAAGAAATTTGCGGGGAAGAATGGTTGGACGTTCAGAACTCGGACCGCGCCACTCCCCGACTGAGACAATCCATGGTCGCTCGTCATCCGTTGAACCAAAATCATCCACCGCCAGCCACCTCTCAGAGCCGCAATCATGCGCGTAAGACGATTATCAACACATCCCCACCGAACAATTTTGTCCACCAAGTGAGGAATTCCCCATAACTGATGTAAGACCACAGTCGGGAGCCAAAAATATGAGCACTATTTCGTTGCAGAACCAGCGGGAAATGCGACCCGTTGAATTTGCCTCTTCTGATGACGATCGACTTACCGGCACACCCCTGTTCGTCTTCCATCTAGTCACCTGGGTGTTCAACCGATGTCCTGAGAAGACAAACTGCTCAAACAAACTGAGCTCCCCGTTATTCCGGCACGTGCTTCGCGGAACATTGCGCTTCGGGTTGATAAGGCAAGTTTCTCATCGTTGGCCTCTTCAACCACCGCTTTCGCCGACCGATTTTTCAAACATTGAAACAGTGTTGGCTACACCACTCCTGAGAATGAACTAAAACTTCATCAACTTATGAGTCGTTTTCCTTGTAGCGAAGCCGTTCTCAGGGGTTCGTTAGAACAGACCGTCCATTCCCCGGAATCTGCCACGAAGCCGACGTCACAGATGTCCCACATTGGATGTCAAATATCAGATGGAACCTAAACCAACTTTTCCCCGTCATATTGACGACCACTTTTTCTCTCTGGCGATAGCCATTGCAATTTCAGCCAAGTGGATGGGAGAAGCCCGTAAGTCGAAGATAAGCGTCCTCGAGGGTTTTGGAGTTTGCGGCTTTAGTCACATTGCTTTGCACGCAAGTATCGTCATATGCGTCCCATGTTCAGGCTGCGAAGAGTGTGAGGTAATCGGATGAAGGTTTGGCGCGCAGCCATCGACAATTCTGAAGCCCGCTTCCAAGGGAAATCCGACTTGAGGAGAAGTTTACGTTTTGAATTACGCAACCCCCTTCGCGTTGTCCCTTAATTGCACGGAACAGATTGTGGTGAGCCTAAATCGAGGTTCGCGGTGCACGACCTCTTCGAAGTCTCTACAACCAGCTGTTGTGAAATGGCAGGTCCGCACATGTAACGAATATGGACATCCGGGGTTGACTGGTCTAATGTGACGGACGACAGTAGCCTCCCCTGCAAACATTGACTTCCTCCGACCTTGATGCGCTATTGGCCCCTTAGTTGGCTTGAGGCGAATGGAAAGGGGAGGGAGGCGGAGTGGTTCCTTTCCAGCCTCAACAGCTGGTTTGACCAAGTCGTACCAGGGCAGGCTTCATCGCTCTGGTGGCCCAGCCCAGATGAGCAGTCCGCTCTCCAATGACCTAAATCTGCCATTCCCTCAGATGGTCAAGTGAGCAAGGCCATGGGGTCAGTGTGACAAGAGTAATCTTACACCGAGTGTTATGCGAAAACATTAGAGATACAGAGCGACCTACAAAAGTCAAGACCTGATGAAACTCGCGATATTCGAGAACTGCAGCGCTGCCGTATTATCGGTCCTATTGGCTTTGGATCAGTTCCCCAAATTTCTGCATTGGTTGAGAAGGCCATGGCTGTCCGTGTTCGAAGGCTCTCGAGACTATTTCTTTTAGCGAACCTGCCAGTGAAGCTGTAATGCCATTCTCTGAGCCCCGTGAGTGGGCGATGCGATATCTTATCACGCAATCATCACCACCTCGCCACTTCCATGACAAATATACATCATGTGCTCTTGCGGATTGATTTGAATCGCAGCTTACGTTTCCTTCGTCATTCGCCCAGCCGGCGGCTTGGCGTCTCTCCTGAACTCAATGGTCGCGTTAACTCAGGTGGTATTAAAAGGGCCAGCCAGCATGGCCTTCGGAGAAAACTAAACAAACTGCTCCAGGTCGTCCAACCCTTCCCTGGATCTCTGACAACTATTTGAAGTGGTGCGACTCTATCGCGCATCTTGGCTGTCGACGCATAATAGTCAGACGCGTGGTTTTGACACCAGCTTTCATGGTGACGGATCCGCGGGGCTATTTACTGAATGATTCCAAGATGATGAAGAAATGTCAACGGGTTAAGAAGACCTCTTCTGGACGACCATTCTCACCACCAATTCACTCGAGGATATACCAAATAGTCCACACGCCTGCTCCAAGAGACGGCCAATGTATAGAGCAGCGTTTCGGGTTTCTGAACACGCGGCCTCAGTGTGGCGAACGATGTGCTAGAGCGAAGATGGATCTCGAGATGGTGGTCATGTCATGAAGTACTTGTCCATCATCCGTTTGTTCTCGCGCAGGACAGTCTACAGGCTAGCACCACTTTGGCCCACCGAGGCCAAGATGTCCTCAAAGTCGACTGAGATCTAGATTTAGCTAATTCATTGAATTCAAGGCACTTGTTTTCTGTAAGACCCGGCGACTGGATGGTCAAATAGCTCTTTCAACGCGACCCTCACCATCATATTCACAAATGCCTCTCCAGCACCTTCTTTTGCAATAAAATGTACACACAAGGTGCTATCACTTGCAGACCTTAACCAATGTCCGAGTCTCCTGGTCATTTCTGCGTCCAGAAGAGCAAAACGTAATCGACACTGGTGTTTAATAATCTAACATTGCGTGCCACGTACGGTCGGCGAACCTGTTGCCAGTACGGGAGACATTATGGCCGTATACTCTCACCTGAAGGGGAGGCAGGAGAATAGTCGCTTCGGCATGAGGATCCTAGTTTTGAGTCTGGTACGTGGATGAACAGAGAGGGAGAGGCCCGAAGGCCAGCCGTCCAATACCTTAGCAATGCTGCGGGTGAGGGCTTGATTTTCTTGCGTTACTCCTTACTGATGGTACGATGACATCCTCCTATAAACGAATTTCATGAAATTGGACATCGTACAATGCGAGATCGACCCCAATGCACTAAACCTGCTTCTAGCCGCGGGCGAAAAGATACTGCATCGTAAGAGTTCTAGTCAAAAGGTCTATCTTCTAGGGCCTTCAAGGAGTCTTGGCAGCTGAACAGCGTCGGTATAATAACGAGATTCGATGAGGGTGAAGAAACCGTCGTACAGGCCTATAGCTCATGTGAAATGGCCCAGATAATTCGATAGCTCTTATCGTGGTGTAAGTTGCTTACGGACCAGGGAATTTTCGCAGCGATCTTCGCTCGACATGTCGTATGAAATTCGGTGGAAAGCCAAGGCCCAGCAGGCAGTTACTCATGAAACGGCTGGATGGCCAGACCGGGACCCATGGGGACCGTCAAAACTTGCTTGTCAAAATACATAAAATGTTTGAGGAATTTTCTCAAGTCATGGAAACGGACCGGACCAAATTGTCTGGGGAGCGGGAGGTTCATTCTTGTGATATTGCTACGAGTTTGGGCCTGCTTACCCGCGTTTTCAACCCAGTGAGTGCGCCTTATGCCAGAGCGAAGCAACGCCCACAGTGACGCGCTCAGCTGTACCACAAATACAACTGATTCCAGTGTATTCATAAGGAATAATCGAAAGATGGAGGAGGATAATGACTATCATGTCTGCTATTCTCAAAGGGTTGCCATCTAGTCAATTATACCGTAGCTTTTGCAGGCGGCTAGTGCGGAGAAAACAACATTCATTCAAGCCTGATGGTAAGAAATCACAGCTATTTTCCCCAATAAAGCATTAGATTTCATTGGTTCCTGTCTTTAGGACATTAGAGGAGGGGACTTCATTGTTTATGTCGTGGTACACGTTGCCTCGCCAAAGGAATAATCCAACCCTCAAGCTTATTCTGCCAGGCTGTTACGTCAAGTATACACGAGACGGTGCGAACCATATCACAGCTACTCTGGTCATAGTACACCCATTGATACATAGTCCATGTGGATAGATAATGAGCTCGGTTATCATGGTTGGAGCCGAAAATGTAGTCCACGCCCCGTCGTAATCTCGTTCCGCCCAACACCATTGCGTTCTGTCGCTGAAATATATCAACTGGGTATGCACACAGATATTCCCCCACGATACTAACAAGTCCAAGTCCAAGTCCAAGGGGGAAAGGGGCCTTTCGGTGCAATACTGCACTCTTGCACAGGGAGATACTAGACGAGTTGCAACTTCAACTCCTTGGAACGCAATTCGGGAAAAGAGGATATCAAAAATCTTCCAGATGCATCTTACTAAGAAAAGACATCTTCCATAAGAAATTTACACCGTCATGGCATCTAAATGCACGACAAGGCCTGTCGCAAATGCCACCGAGATCTAACCTAGCCCCAGCCACCTTCGAGGTCTTATATATAGTACAACTGTGCCGTCCAGCTGTATAGTTGGTCCCCAAATGAGCAAGGCAACGTCTGGTCCATCTCATCTTCCCAGTGTAACACGAGAAGGAACCCCGTTTCATGGATAAAGTATAAGGACACGCGCGCAACCCAGACGAGATCCGGCGCTCGGTGGCTGTCGATTCGGTTCCGTATGCCCATACGCCAGCGACAAGCGCCAGGCACAAAGACTGGCATAGATATGGAAATCGCCGTACTCGCCGACTTCACTAACATATGGCCGGCCTGGGGTTGGCGCCGCATGAGAGAAGTGCTGCGAGCTTTCACAATGGCGACGTCGACGTTGCGGAATCGTCCTTGGAGTTAGTTGCTCGCTAGCGAGTCCCTTTTCCGTCACTTTTCAAGGACCTTGTGTGTACAGTCAAACGGCACCCCATCCTGTCCGATGGATTGCTCCAGAAAATCAATAATAGAGTACTGATCTCATGGTCCGAGCCTCTCATTCTATGGCATACACACGCAAGCCGAGAGATGTATGTCTTTGACCACAGAAAAGGAGATACTGGGTGCAACAAATCTGAATTGCATAAGACTGCAGACATGACATGACCATTGTATCACTGCCATGGTGTTTGTTTTTTGTATCATTCGAAATGATGATGCATTCTTCTGTCCATATGAACCCGCATACTATATACGCGTCTAGAATTGTTCCATGAGAGTAGTCACTACCAACGCCCTTTGCGCCGACATCTCTGTGTATCTGTGTATGCTGTAAATCTCACCCGCCTTCTCTGTCTCGTCGAAGAGAGTCGCCGTCATTATTCATAAGTATACAATGCAAATAGGTATTATCCTCTGTGGCCAATGCTTTCGAATGTGCTGTTGTGCCATATCCACAATCCGAAAAAAAAAAAAAAAAAAAACCCAGTTGTCAATGCGAGAAACGAAGGGTAAATAAAATGAAAAAAGGTCGTCCTAAAACCACTTCCAGATGACGCCCTCCTCCAACTTCTTCAAAACACCAACTGCGTCGACGTAGAGCCGACTGCGCCCGCCGATGCAGTCCATGTCAAGCCACCTCCTCACCAGCGACACGACGCTGATGGTGTCCTTTTTAGACCTCAAGCTGAGGACGTCCTTGGCACGCATGCTCGCGACAGTGCGCATCCATCTAAGTTCTGCGCTCTCGTCGCCGTGGTTGACAGGGCTGTCGCGAGAGGCGCGGTGGCCGTACGCCCAGCAGATGAGCGCGCAGACGTACATGCCCCAGTAGTCTGAGATGTCGTCTTTCCACATTCTAGGTCGACCGGCATCCCATACGTCCATTTCGTCCTCGCCATCAGAGTCTTCTTGAAGGTTTCCGTGTTCAGTAAAGGCGCGGAGGGCACGGCACGCGAAGACGACCGCGACGGCGGCATCGCCTGTGTCGCACCACTTGGCCAAGCGCTTCTGGTGGTCGGTAAAAGACTTTACTTCGAGGACCTTCTGGCTGAAGATCCAGCTGTCGCCGGAGGCGGCGAGCAGATCATGGAGAGGGGTGTGAGCAAGGGCGAGATATGTGTTTGCAATAGGGCATTCGGGGAAGATGTTTGCCATGCGGTAGGTCTCTGGCTCCGGGATTTCTGATTCAAAGTGCGCGAGCTTTGTGGGGTCATCGCGTACGGGCAAAAGGAGGGTCTCAAAGGCCAGTATGATGGCGCGGTCGAAGGGAGTATAGGCGTTGATGCTGATCGCAGACAGAGTATCTGGGTTGATCATCGAAAGCATCGGCGGCTCGTCGAGAGAATCGCCTTTAGAGGCGACCATGGCAGCCCAGGCATCGAAGCTGGCTGCTTCCCAGAGATCATTCGTCGGTCCAATAAGGGGGATGTTGGGGACGCCATGGGCGGCGATGTCGAAGTTCCGGACGCGCTGTTGCTCTAGGTATACTGAGCTATGGGTGTCCAGAACGAAACAGGCCGCGAGAAGGCGGCGCCGGGATTCCGCATCGAGCCAAGTGTGCCATCTGACGGCATTGGTGCCAGTCATGGGGACTGGATCGAAGATAACGGAGTTGTCAAGTACCTGGAAGGGGACTTTAGAATTTTGTTGCTAGGAAGTGACACCAAAAGACGGGACCAAATATCGAAGAGAAAAGAACAAAAGCTAGACGAAAATAAAGTAGATCAAAAAAACAGAGAGGATGCGCAAGAAAACTTACTCTGGAGTAGATGGATTCGAATTCTTTCGATGGCCGGATGGCCGCTCGTCTACCGCGAAACCGGTTGAAGTACTCACACAGCAAAATCGCTTGCATGACAGACACATCCCATTGAAGGAACTGTGGCTCAAACTTGGTCAGAAAGATGTATTCAAGGCAAAAAGGGTAGTGGCCACTTACACGTCTGCATTGTTGCCAGGCATACTCATGCAATTGATTCCCCCTGATGCGGTCCTCCTTGCTACTCATGTATTGAGTAGCTACTGCAGCCATGGCGCAGCGAAGCACGTCAATTTGCTCCGCGGCGGCCTCGAAGGTCCGTCTGTGTATAATGGGGAAGAGGTGATGAAACTTTTCCCAGTAGACTTCGAGGTAGTTGGGAATGGCTTTGTAGACATTTGCAGGAGGCAAAGGCAAGGAGCCTTGCATCAGGGCTGGGGCCGCCAGGAGGCCCAACGCCACCTCTTTTTGACGGCCCAGACAGGCGAGTGAGTTCATCATCTGGTCTGATGGTAATGCCGTCGACGGGGTGACTAGAGTTTCAGAAGATTGAGCCGATGCCGACGTTACCGGCGGGGTCGGGCTACGAACAGTATTGGGAAATCGTGGATGTTGGTGAGGGTCGAGGAGCGTCTGCTCATCCGAGTATCCTGGCACGGGTACTTCGAGCATCGGGAAGGCTTGATGGTTGCTGATTTGCGGCGAGGGTGAAAATTGGTAGAACATCGGAGCGGTCGTCGCAATGGCGTCGAGGCTGGCTTCTCTATAGGGTGAAAGGAGACTGTTGCCAGGCCATTCCGTGTTGGGCCTTGCTGCTGGCCAGAGTGCGTTACGGCGAGAGTTGTCCGAGGGCGTCGAGTAGGTGCTGTCTGAAGCAGAA
Organism: Colletotrichum sansevieriae; assembly: GCA_026260285.1. NCBI lineage: Eukaryota > Fungi > Ascomycota > Sordariomycetes > Glomerellales > Glomerellaceae > Colletotrichum > Colletotrichum sansevieriae. The sequence continues at coordinate 54,504 of JAOQIF010000059.1, read as the reverse complement.
GATGGCCATCCGGCGGTTTCTTGGGTATGTGTGAGTTCAGGCAGTCCGTCGGAACCGGGCATTTGGATACCCAATCCATGGGTCTGTAGATACAATGAAGGAAACTCGGGTGTTGTGCGAGGCTGCTGGCTGTAATCGACGGCAGAGATACTCGGAGGTGTACTGAAGCCGTGGGGCGAGTGTTGAATGATAGGCTGTTGCGACTGGCCAGCCAAGGTATAACTTCCGCCGTAGCCAGAGCCGTCCGGGGAAGGGCGATAATCGTTGCCCATGTGAGGAGACATTGACTTGCTCATGTCAGGTGCGCCGATCGATTGGTAAGGGCCGGAATTCGACATGTTCGGCGTCATCGGAAGCCCTTGATTTGGGGTTGATACATTTGGTGGGTACCCCATCATGGGATGCTGAAGACCCAGTCGGCGAACGCCTCCTTCCAGAGACCCAGCAGAAGTTCTTCTGCTTCCGCCTCCGCCTCTTGACGCTTTGTCTCCCTCCAATTCACTGGAGAAGTCAGCAAGGTAGCAAACAATGCGTCGCGCGCGGATAACCTACTGTCTTTGTTGATGGCGTTCAAGCAAGTCTTTTCGGTGAAATGCCCTGTCGCAACCTGGCACAGCGCACGCGTATTGGGGAGTTTCGTGACTAAGCTGGTGTCGCCTAGAGACATTGGTCAGTGGTTGAGGCGAACAATGCGTCACCGTGTGTCTTACCTCAAGTGCTCGGCGCGAGTGAACGTCTGGCTCGGGTCAGAAGTTGTCTTGAGTTGCCCTGGTTGTCTGGCTTACCTTTGGGGGACGGCAAATATCGCACGTATGAACCTTCATGCCCTTCTTTGCCCGACTAACTCGTCCGGTGATCGGGGTCAACTTGACCGGCACATCTGATCCCGGCGGCGGGTTGCTGAAAGGCCTTGAAGGAGCGCCAGAGGGATCGTAGCCTCCCGCAGACGGCCCAGCATAGCTGTGTCCATAGTTTGAGGGGTCCATATTCTCAGGGCTGATGTTGCTTCTTCGTCGTGATGTAGAGGGTCTGCCGGACGAAGACGACGAACCGGACGAAGACTTTGTTATTCGTGATGGACTGCGTTGCTGTGATGTTGCAATATCTTTCTGGTCTCCGACTGTCGCATAAGCCGAATTGTATGTTGGGCTGTGTGCTAGATATGGTGGGTGATATATGCTTGACGAAGTCGGGAGCTGGTCGTTCTTATTGGCTTGGGAGTCTTGTTGGTTCTCATCGACGTTCATGATATCTTGGAGGCTGGCCATGGTTTATGTTATGTTGCCCGCAACCGGGACGTGACAGAGGCAGATAGGCAGAGCTGTTGTGACTACGGTGGGCAACGCAGAAGAAGCTACAGAGCCAAACTTAGTAATACACAGCCCAGCTGAGCGCTCTTCCAGGGAATAGAGCGTGAGGTGCAGAAGATGGAGATGGCAGCAACCCCCAACGTCCAGACGCAGTATGAATGGGGGGCAAGGCAATCAGGGTCCCAGAAGGATGGGGGGTGTCAGTGTAGAGAAGGAATGCTAAGGTAAACCGGGGCAGGTAGGCAGTAACAGAAGGTAGGCAAGGCAAGAATTGGGGGGGGGCGGTGGTTCGTGAGTGTCAGCCTGACCAACAGGCGGGGGGTGTAAGGGTTAGTCGAGGTGCAGAACCGGTCTGCAGTTGCAGTGACTTGGTCTGCAGAGGAAGAAGTGAGCGGTTGGTTCTAAGCTATCCCCATATGCAATGGAACTGAACGACGAAAAGAGACAAAGATAGTGTTGGTGCTGTTGGTGCCAGTGGTTGGAGACATTGCTATATTGAGAAGAAGGCAGATAGATGCAGGTGCGCGTGAGCAGCAGAAGAAGGGGAAGATGACAGCTCTTCAAGGAGGCTGTTCTCTGAGGCCTCTGTGCCCCTGTCAGCTGTAGTCATGGGTAATTCAAGGGCGTTGAGGATGGAGGCTGCTCAAAAATGCAAGGTACTCCTTCAAAAAGGTATCGGCCGAGCTGGGGTTCGGTCACCCACCACTGCATATGGCGTCGGGTTGATTGGTAGAGTGGGCGGATGCCTGTCATACGACTCAGCCCTCCAAGGCTGGTTAGACGAGGTCCCACGGGGGTCCCACGCAGCGTCCCCCCGACTTTGGCTGTAAATTTGCCGCGGTATTATGGAATGAGCGCGCCTGGGATCGGCTCGTCTGTCTCGTCCGTGCCGGTGCTGTTTCTCGTAGTGTAGGGGCCGTAGGGCGGGAAAGCCGCGGCACGATGAGGTAGCCGCGGAATGAAACCATGGCGATGATGCCTCATTTGTGTTGGTTAGCCGTGTCTCTCCTCCTGTCTCGGGAGACCAAGGCAAGATCGTGGAATCGATCGCATATCGGCGAAACCCCAGGACAGGGCAGGCACCTCATTTCCCATTCCATTGTTTGGAGAGGTTTGATAGTGTGGAGGTGATAGGGCAAGATGCAGGTCGCAGAGGGCCGATTATCAGTGCAGTATACATTACTCTCTGTCCAGTGCAGGCCCTGCCGGCGGTGGGACAGTGCTGGCAGATGCAGAGAAAGGCCGCCATTCTGTTCAAAAGGGAGACACTGGTCCTCAATGAGGGATAGCGACATGCGGTTATGGCGTCACCGTGTTGATACGAGGGAATATTAGCGGCGCCAACTGGAGCGCGGTCATTCCGTTTCCCACAGTAGCGGCAGCTAGCGTCCGTGGTGCGGAAAGACGTGGCTGTGACTTTGCGGTTTTTCTGGGGGAATTGCTGTAGAGACAATCCCTAACGCTGGTGCTGCTGCTGGCAGAAAAAAAAAATTGTCAGACGAAGTGAGGCGCAGTCGTCAACCGTAAAGTAAACCGTTGTCATTGCTGTGCATGCATGAGTCGACGTCCCTGTCTGCCCCCCTGTTGACAGGCTTTCCCTTTTGGGATTTTGACTTTGCAGGGCAGCAGGGTGACAGTATCTTTATGGATTCGACTTTGAGCGAGCTCCATGTGAGGTAAGGTACTATGTACCTGAACGGAAGACCGGCGGCGGGCAGGCAGCAACAATTACTGACGTGAGCGTCTAGCAGCCAGCGTTGCATTTTCTGTTCCGAGTGATGGCCGCCTCGCAAGTCGAGTGCTGTACCCCAGCAGGGGAGAAGACGGCTGACTGCGCAGTGCGGTCGCTTTTGCTCACCGCGATGCTGCGGCACATTAGTGACGCTCGGGTCGTCCAGAATAAGCAACACCAGCTTCTGCAACCTGCGACCGGTGACGGTGATTGTTACTTTCTCGATATAATTCTGAACCATGTTTCTTCCGTCTTCCGGGCGGAGGGGCCCGATTGTCTGGCGCCTGGCGTGTGTTTTCCTTTACGGCGGTGCAAAGGGAGAAACAAGGAGACACAATGATGTCAGTTGACCGAGGACCGAGGATCCTGAATCCCGTTGATTGATGGACTTAGCATACCTAAACAACCCGGTTCAGGGGTTCGGATTTCGGAGCATGATCCCCTGCCCGCCATATTTTGACTCAGATCTCCCAATATCAAAGTTTGTATAGCTTCATAACTGGTCAACCTCAAAACCAGCCATCGTGAAGGGGCCTGGTTAACGCAAAGCTCAACGACGGCCGCTCGAATCCAGACGTCAGTAACCGCGCCGCTGGCTGCGGTCATTGCCAATCAAGACGTGAGCACCCAGAAACGCCATGCAGCGTCCGGCCCGCTTGATGGACATGGGAAGAACAGGGCAACGACAGGGATAGCCCCGAATCACCCGGGGGATAGTAGGGGCTTAGACGCAGCCCAAAGCCCCATTGGTCAGGAACCACCCGTGGGTTTTGCATACTATTTTTGTGAGTGTCACCGACTCTGGCGATGCTCGATATATTCTCAGCCCAATATGTTCGAAACGGTCGCGAAGAGTGTATCACGCGTAAATGATGCCATGTTCAAAAATGGTGTAGTCGACACGCCTGTATGTTGTGTGTGTGAGTGAACCCGTCGAAGGGAGATTGACACGTTGGTCTCGCAACACGCTAGAGTGGACATGCCTTGGCCCAAGCATGGGCGAAAGCGAGCGAGAAAAAAACGCTTTTTTGGCGAGAGTCGGTGGAGCTTCCGAATGGGGCCACACCGACGGCTTGGACCGACTGCAGGGACGGATGGGTCTGGGTCGCATCTCAGTCAAGGGAGAAACGGGGACGGACAAAGCGAAATGCGACCTCGGGGGAGAAATTCTTCAGTGTTTCAGTTTCTATCGTTGTCGATGGCTAGTGAAGCCGTGACAAATTGGGGTCCGATTCGGCTGCATTGAATGTGGCGGCCGGGGCATCTCGGCTCACGACGGAGACGGCCACGGCCCTTGTTGCGACCCACGGGCACCCGAGCAGATCATCCTTCGGGAGGCAGAAATTGTCCAGGGGTGGCGGACCGTTGAGACCTGAACCGGGTCTTTAGGTTGAATTGGGTTTGGGGGCCGGACCGGCCGAGACTGCGGCATACGAGATATCTTGTTTGAAACGCTATGCTGGGTGGTTGCCGGACGAAAAAAAGGCGGCTTGCATCGATGGGGATAGTTTCAAGTTTCGGGGCCTGCAGCACACAAGGAAACCGCGAATGAAGTTGGTTCTGTTTCCGGACAAAGTGGTGATGGGACACCGCGAAATACCCAAAGAAGGTCGCGCAGGAGAGTGTCGTCTCGGGGCTGGGTAGCGGTATATTTCGTCCGAGACGTGATGGGCGGGGACACAGCGGGACGGGAAAGAAGACTTCGTAGGTACTGATGATCTCGGCAATGATTCATGTTGCAGTAAAGGATCCGTTCCTGCCGGAGGGACGTCGTCCCGAATCTTTTCGTCCACTAATAAGGTAAAGGTGTGAAGTATGCCAATCCGGAGTTCACTGCGCGAGCGGAAGGAACAGACCCCTGAGCCACTGAGGCATTCTCATCAGCGCCTTCCAAGTTCCAACACTAATCCTGTTGGTGCACCACCATCAATATCGATAGCACACGAACGGGAAGGATCACCCGAGCCGTCGCTTGTCTACCAGGTCCTAGGTAGATACCTTATCCCTTGGCTTCAGCTCTTTGAAGAATGATGCAAACAAAACCCTTACCCTTCCTATGTACCTTCCCTACCTAGGAAGTTACCTTACCTCAAGCTACCTTACGTGCCTCGTCAGCCTGGATTACCGAGGTGCCTTACCGCAAGTTCCTTCGATGGTACCTTGCAGTGGCAATTGCATCCCATCATGATATCGTAATCCAAATTAAGGCATTGCAATAACCGCCATTGCCACGACTTCGACGCCATCTGTGCCGCACCAAAGCTGGATTTCCGTCGCAATGTCCCGTTGTCCTTGCGATCGACGGTCATGAGAACTCCTTCAGCCGTTGGTACTCCATGATCGTCGCAGTGGGAGGAATCCCAGCAGTGACCGACTTTGGATAATGCACATCGCATCGCACTGAACCAACAAGGGAACTTTTCGAAGGCGGGCGGTTAACCTTCGACGGCCGCACCCAGCCGTACCTTGGCCAAGACCCGGTATCCAAGATGAATTGTGCGATTGCGTCTTGTAACGTGGCGCTCCATTCGCATCCCGAAAGCCGCTAACCTTAGGTAACCCAGGAAAATCATGGGAAAAATGCATTCACGGAACCGGGAATACGACCTCTGCGTGATCTGACTGTCTCCGTAGTCGGTGCCTCGCCGCCTCGCCGGCTGTGCTCAGGGCCCCACCTGCCTGTCTGAAGAAGCCTGTCGTTTTCTGCCCCGGTTTTCCTGCCAGGGGCCGGCTAACCTTCAACGGAAGGACTAGGGTCGGCGCTTAACCCTAAGGTATTTTTAGTACCATCCGAGCTTCTCTTTCTCTCCGGCCACATCGATGACCGGGGTCACACCACACCAAAGTCCTCCCCTCTCCGAAGGCCCGTTTGAACTAAACTTCCGGCATGAGTATCGAAACGAACGTTCCGACGTCGCTCACGCACATTAGCCCTAGCGTTATCAGGACTGTCGACCATCTCCGATCGCAAACCGGATTTCCCATCATCGACGACGAAAATTTTTGCATGCTAATTCCCGTTGCCCAGCGAACGTGGAGGAACTCTACGGATATCCCCTGCTCGTTTCGCTGAAATAAGGAAAAAGGGGGAAAATCCGACTGACCCGCCTTGCCTCATCAGATCGTCATTTCGGGGTACGAATATCCCTCGAGCACGCATGGATATACCAAACCAACTGGCAACTGGCCAGCCACACTGTACTGCACTACACTGCACTGCGACCACGACCACCTCATGTATATGTATGTAATGCGACTCACACGGTACACCTAGCGTAACCAAGGACGAAGCATCGGATCCAACTTGGTACTGTACCTCGGGACGTCCGTCGTAGAGTACACATCTGCAGCCCAATCCAAACTGTTGGTACTCCTGCCGGTGTCATCTGAACTCTGGCCGTCCCTCCCGAGAGCGAACCATGCGGAGGACCTTCTCTTCAGCCAGTCTTAGCCCCCGATTCCGTTGCACGTCGGCGTTGCTGAGCAGGAAACACTCATGTCACCAACCGGACCCGCGGACATAGCCCGATCCACGGTGCATTGCATCTTCCCTTTCCATCCCACTGCGACCGCTATCGCATGTCCATAGGGCAGCAGCCCATCGCGATCGGCCACTGCGGACGCCTGTCCCGTCGCCTAAGCTACTCGACCCAAGACTCTTCTAACGGCCGGGCCTACGGCCGGAGAGCAATGTGGGATGCGACAGCTCTTTTCTTGGTTCATTGTCAGCAGCCAACCTACACACACTGACAAAATACAAAGCACTGGTCAAGGCTGAGGCTGTCGCACTTCGACTGCCCCTCTCACGTCCAGTTCCAGCGCCTTACTGCAAGCTGTCAGACGCTTCACGTAAGCAACAATACGCTCGTCAGCACTTGATTTTGAGGATTTTCCACCAGAAACGCCTGCCTCTCTCACAGAGTCCGGGATTGTTTCGATGCTCTCAACGTCCAAGACATTCCTCAGCCGTGTAGTAGGTCAAGACAGCTGCCTAGTCGAAGCTTTTGGCTAATGCGAACATGTATGTGTCCTTTACTCGCATCGCTCTTCACATCGCATATCTTCGGCACCACTGGGAGACACATGTCCTTCCGCGGCGATACGTTTCGGGGCCAAAACAAGTCACTTGCAGTTTGAGGTCATATCATTCCAGGTAGCTGTTGGATCCAACAAAGCGGCCCGGGACGGTCGGTCCCTCGCGTTCCTGCTTCAAACTAAGGCACGTTGAGCGTGTTCGGCACATGGCCGGGAACCAATTCCATCGACATCATTCCACCAATGACGGTTGACGCTGGGACCAGTGCCCTGTTCAGCCCGGCTACCATTCCTTTTACATCGACTCCCACAGCGCATCTCCTTTTTCGATTGCAGGCGCTTTGCGAGATGCACTCCACTTGAATCTTGGGGGCACTGCCTCTGTCGACAGATTACAGTCCAGCCAAGCCGCTTCTCTTGCGTGGGGTAACAAGCGATGCGGCTTGCAGCTTGCGGCTCGCGGCTCTGGATATTCGCACTCCCTTCCTAGCCAAAGGATCAAAGCTCAGCCTTCCCGTCACGCACATTGCATCACGACCGCATACTCCGCCCCTCGTGCCCACCATAAGCGGCTAATTCGCGAGACTAAAACAATTCCTCCCATTCGGGTCCATGTCAAGTTCTGCCTGGAAGACTCTTCCGATGGTTCTAAGCATCCTCGATGGCAAGCGGCGCGTGGCGCCAAATTTAGCGCGGCTAACACTGATTATGAACCAGCACTGCGCATCTTCTATGGCAGTACCGTGTCAATTCAGGGCGATTCTTCTCACAATCGCCGAAATCAGAATACGCCATGCCTCGTGTTTATCTCGGCTGAAAGCGTGCATGCAGACCCCATAATGCCATTGCGGTTACGATTATTCACACTGTATGAGACAGGCCAGTCTTGCCGAAGTCTGTCGACCTCAGCTTTCATCCCGGCGGCTAACAGATCGGCCCAGAAGCCGCAAAACAGTTGCCTAATGGCGGCAATGCACGATGTACGTGATGGATGCAGGACGGTGTACCTGACATGATGGGTCGCAAAACTTGAAACGGACCCCAAAGAAAGCTGAATAGAGGCAGGAACCAAAGCTCGTGTACGAAAATAACGGAAACTCAAGATGATGCATCCGCGCGTAGCATGCGCACGAGAAAGAAGGTATCTCTTCCTCGTTCGCGGCTGGTGGCGATAGCTCTGCCGTTCAAACCAAGCGAAGAGTCCTGACCCGTAGCTGAAGAGACAGCATGATGATTCAATCAATCAAACATCGTGAGATGGCGGCAGACCTCACAGATTCGTTCTGAAGCTGGGTGGCGGCGCATCACTTCGGTTCCCGGAAAAGCCAGCCCCTGTCATTCGTCACGCCCGTCGATAATGTCACCAGATCCAAGGCAAAACAGCGGTCTGAGCTGCAGCGTCAACTTGCTTCAGACAGGGCCTTCGCCAATGATTGTGAGGGCTGGTCGAGGGGGCTTGATGATCGAACCATCGACAAATCAACGGGATTTTTTCTTTCCTCCCAGGCACCAACATGAGATGAACCCCGGCCACCCGGCGCCGCGCCACATTCCTGGCCCGGGTAAAAACGGGGTGATCGAGAGAAAAACCCCAGTCTACGATCGTGCCCTGCATCTCGACAGGCGAACCGGTATGCCTCGCCTTGGACATCATGCTCCCAGCCCGAGTGGCTCGGGCTTCAGGCCGGGCCACGCGGGGAAAAGGGGGAAAGGTCATGTCGAACGGAGCAAGCCCCCGGGCACTAGCAGCCCGTCATGGTCCGTGGCGATAAGGCCGCGATCTGCCAGACTAATCTGACGTGCCAGGGACGCAAGCCACAGAAGATGCCTCGATTCGAGGTGTACAGCCTCACCCCTCATTCCCTCAAGCGTAGTGGCATAGCCCGGGGAGATATCACTATCATTTACCATTCAGGGAAACGGAACTTGAAGCATGGGTTCTTGCCATGGGCTTGGACGTCGTTCACAAGCCGACCAAGAACTGAGGGGCTGCTTTTGGTGAAGAAGGTGAAGGCCCCCTCCGGGGTCGTGAACTGATAACACAACATAGCATTCATAGCACCCTGTCCACCACTCACCACACGCCTCTCATACACATTCCCGCCAACCGGATCGACCCACCGTCAACCTCAACCAGACCACAGAGGAAATCGACTGTTGATCGCAAGCAACGACGCGGGCGTCCAGGCCCTCGTGCGAGGTGAAGTCGGGTATGTTTGGGGGCCGCGCAGCCCAAACCTGTTCCGACCAGCCACGCACGGAGCCGAAGTTGGCTATCGCTGAAACCAACAAGCTGCGATACTACACATGGTTCGGCTCCGTCTGCGGGCGCACCGCGGGCGGGAGAGGGAGGAGGGTGTGTGTGTGTGTGTGAGCGGGAAGCTACAGCTACAACGGTCGTGGCAAGCCGGGTCCATCCCAGAGGGATGAGAGAGCTGAGCTTTCGCCGAAACTTGAGACGAGAGGATCCGGGCCCTTGAAATCTGCACTTTTGACTCGTCTCCTCGTCCTATCACGCGTTACGAGTACGATTCCCCCCCAAGGCCTAGACGTGAGTCCGTGGGGAAAAAAAAAAGATAGAAAAGCAACCTCATTCATCAACCACCACCCACCCATCCCGGCTTTGACGGCATCCGGCCAATGATGCGGGCCGGGCCATTCTGATTGGTGTCCAGACCCGACGGGGTAAACTCGGCAAGTCGAGAGAATCCGTTTCGCTTTCACCCATAGGCGGCCTGTATGGCTTTGCTTCTTTAACAATTTGATATACTTTGTTTCGGAGATAGATACCCATGTAATAAGCGGATCTGTCTATCCAGGACCGAAAACACGGGGAAAAGTCCCGAGGGAAACAACACGCACACACACGAAACGCCTTCATGGACAAAAAAAAAAAAAAAAAAAAACACAACGACAAGGAGAAGACCCAACAGTAATAGATACACTTTGCGATACCGGACATCACTTCTTCGTCTTTCTTTTTGGTAAGCCGGCCCAGGGAACCCGTTGATCTTCCATCGTTCCTCCCCAAGAGCCTTCTTTTTCCTCCCAAGACGAGGGTAGGTAGGAGATTAAGGAAATGGCCCCGTGTAATTTCGTGACATAATTAGCGTTGAAGAAGGGGTTCAGGTACGTCGTTAGGCGATGGTGTTCTGTGAGTTATCATGAGGCGCTCGCGGTAGCTGTGGCTGCGGCGTGCTGCTGGGGAACGACGCGGCCGCTGGGGCTCTTGCCGTCGGACTCGGACTCGTCATCGGAATTGCGGCGGGATGGGCTGTCCTGCTCTCTCCTGGACTTGGTCATCTGCGAGCGCAGTTAGCTTGAGGGTCTTTTTCTCTAGGGGCAACAGGCAGTCGCTGTTCAAACTTACCCATGAACGAACACCGCCGACGAGACCCAAAGCGTAACCCGTGATAAAGTCGTTTGAGGTCGGAGCCGGGGTGCCGCCAGGGGTAGTGGGCGGGATCTCGACGCTGAGCTTGGAGCGGCTGGCGGCGGCGCCGGAGAGCTCGCCGTTCTGGATGTACGAGGTGCGGGCGGCCGGGGCGGGGGACTGGGGCCGGGAGGCGGGCCAGAACTGGCGCAGCTCCCGGGAGAGCTCCTGGCCGGTGGTGGACCAATTGGTGCGGATGTTATCGCGCAGTTCCTGGACGTGACGCTTGAGGTCGAGCTCGTTCTTCTTGAGCCAGCTGACGTTGAGTTCCTGGCGGGGCGTGCCGCGCTTGAATTGACGCGCAATGTACTTTTCGTAGTCGCGGACGATCCTGTTGGCATCCGGGTTAGCAATCCTCATTCGTGACCTTGCTTTGAGGTATCTCCCGCCAGCTTCCCAACAGCCTTTTCCTGCAAAGAGGAGAGGAACATACTTTGTAATGATGCCAGTCGTGCTGACACCCTCGGTTCTCTGCGTCACCAAGAACTTGCCGGCCTCCTTGATGGGCTTGTAGATGTCGTCGCCCTCATCGGCGCCGTAGGGGATGTCGTCGTGGGCGACGTAGTCGATCTTGTGCAGCTCGAGGAAATCCGGGGTGACGATCCACGGGCAGTCCTCGATGACCTCGTCAACCCATTTGCAATGACGAACGGTCTCAGCGCGCTCGCGACCGGAGAGGACGGTCAGACCCTTGCGCTTGTGGGTGTCGACGTCGCCGGCTACGCCGACGATGAGGTAGACGTCGGGAAAGGCCTTCTTCGCTTGTTCGAGCTGGCGCATGTGACTGTCAAGGTGTGAAAATTAGCTTCGCGGTTTTTCTAGGAAGCCGAAGAGGGCTGCTTGATCCAATTTCCTGCGGCAGCGGCAGCGGCAAGCGAGCTGGCCACAGCTGGGGAGCCGAGGTGGCACGTACCCGAGATGGAAGAGATCAAAGACACCGTCGGCATATACCCTCACGGGCCTTCCCGCAGGAGGATCGTTTGTCCTGTAGCCCACGGGGTGGGTGAGCTTGCCAATGGGCGGGGGCGGCATGGAATCCTCGCCGGCGCCCGAGGCCGCGACGCCCTCCTTGATGGAGACCTGCTTGCGGTTGTTCTTGCGGCCGACGCGCTCGGCAATGTCGACGCTCGCTTCGGTAGTGTCGCTGGGCTCGCCGGGATCGAGTGAGTGGTCTTGCGCCGCGGTGGTGGTGGTAGCTGTGACCGTGGAGTTGTTCTCGTGGGAGGAGCGCTCCGAGTTGGCGCGTTGGCGCTTAGACGGGTGGCCGGCGGCGGAGGCGGAAGCTGTGGAGTCTGTTTTGCGGTGGATGCGGCCGGATTCCGGAGCAGTGCTGTCGCCCTCCTCGCCGGAGGCATCACGGGACGAGGCCTGGAGGGAGGCGTCGAGGTCGGTTTGGGGCATCATGGTGGAGGGACGTTTGCGTTTGCCTGCTGCTGAGGAACTTGATGGAGAAGACATCTTGGTGAGCAGAGGGGGGTCTCGGAAGAGTTGGGGGGTAGTGTTTTGAGGACTTTGATGGGCGGATTGACGTGTAGTGGGAAGTTGGAAGCGGTCTGCTGCGTGATGTATAGTTGTGGCAGTTTGGGTCGTGGCAGTTTGCGGTGGAGTGGTGGGTTTAGGTAAGGCAAGGGGGCGGTATGGAGTCGAAGGAGGCGTTTGCTCGAGGATCGACGGAGGGTATGGCGTATGTAGGGAAGGGGTGCTCTGTGGCTGTCGGGTTGGAATTCTGGTTCGGAGCGGGCGTGGCCCGTGGGATGCGTGGGTGTATGCAGTCCTGTGCTGTGCCTTGGTTTTAGTTAGGAGGGGTGTTGATGACGATGTATGTCGTGGACGTTTGGGCCGAGGACACAATTGGCAGAGGCAGAGAGAACAGATGTAGATTGGTGTCCAGGGGAAAGGGGAGGAAATGATTGAGCTGGAGGGATTTGATAGGTTGAAATGAGACGGAAGAAAATGGAAACCTAACACGGGGCTCTTGGAGGTTCACGGGTTTGCCTTTTGCGCGCGCACGAGATTGGTCCAGTAGCAGCAAGTGCTCGGGTTATGGCTCAGGTTGCCGGACGGGTACGGGAACGGAGAGTAGAGGGGTTCGAGGCAAGGTCCAGGGCACAAGCGCAATGCGGTTTGGAGTACCGGCTTGGAGCAGCAAGAGCAAGATTGCAGCTGCAGCATATGATACTAATTACTGTGAAGTAGACCTGCAGCTAGCGGGGTGGGACTACTACCGTGGGAGCGTCCTCTCCGGTTGGGTCGGCGGGACGCGGGCCACGCTGGCTGGGGAAGCGGCTTCAGTAGTAGGCACTATAGGTAGTAGGTAGCTTTGAAGTTGGAGCTTGAACGAGGCCAAAAGGCGAGGCGAGGGCGACAGCTTGCTTGGAGTTCGTCAATCGCGGTTATTGGAAGTCGCAATGATGAGAGGGCAGGAAGCTTCACAGCAAGCCAATTTTTAAAGTTTCTTTTTGGCTGGTGCAAGTCGCGTGTCACGAGTGGGAAAATGCCACGATGGCGATCAAGAATTTCACCGTCACAAAATGCATTGCGCGCCAAAGGATCAACATGCCCGTCACCTCGTCTCCGTCTCCATCTTCTCCCTCTCACCAACGCATGCTGCTGATGCTAGGAGTTCGGGACCCGAACCGCACTGATTCTCCCCTGCCGCCCTCTCTGACGGAAAACAAGAAAAGGAGGACATAAAAAGAGAGATTGTGCTGTGCTCCTCGCCTTCACCTCCGCCTTGCACATGCGTAATTGCCCAGCATTGTGCAAGGCAGTGGCGTCATCTCGATGTGGCTTGAGCCCGTTAAATGTACGCACAATTACGTCGGACGGGCGTGGCTTGCTTAGCCCGACCAGTAGCGTGGTTATGGTTGATTTACGGATATACGTGAGCGAATTAAATAAAGCTAAAATAAAAATAAAGAGAGAGAAGCCTTCTCGTGCGGGTCATTTCTGCCCGACAGGGATGGTTCGAGATTTCACAGTTCTGTTGGGGAGGAAGTGGATTCGGTTCTCCTTCTCTTACCAGGTTCTCCAACCCGTAGGTACCGGATCCCAGAGCTGAAGCACCTTTTGGTCTCCCTCTCTCCAACTGGGCATCACGAAAGAAAATGGAAAAGAAAAATTGGACATTGGATCGAGGAAAATGACACATGTTTTCGGCTTCGCGGTTGAAGCCCGGTCCGATCCAAGCTCTGCTCAAGAGGCTGCAGTGTGACTTGCCAGGTGACAGTGATTGGATTTCTTTGAGAAGTCGGCGTCGCGCTCTCGTCGAGCATCGAAGGTCATCGAAGCTGCGGCCTTTTTTTTTTTTTTTCCCCAAATCGCTGCCGCTGCCGCTGCCGCTGCCACTGTTGCATCTGTTTGTCTTCTTTTTTTTTTCGAACTGAACAGAAAACAATAGAAGCCGCATCAAATCAAATTTTGGTCGATTAATGCGACCGACCCACTGCTAGGATGCCATGCTGGATATGACGCCATGCATGGGTCGACTGCCTGTTTTGATGACTGAGGGAATTCGGGTCTGACGACCCTGGCACGGTGAATTGAGTTCCCGGTCGGGGCATGAAGAGTCGGGAGGCATGGCACGAAAGCGGGGGACGGAAGCTTCTCTCGGTCGATGGTGGGTCCCTAAACATGCCGATAGGCGCCGGTGCAACGCCGGACCCGGCAAGCAAAGTGGCATACTAGCGGCTGCCGCTGCTATTTAATGAGGAACGGAAACGAATCTTTGAGTATCTTCGTTTTTTCTTTTTTTGGTTATAAATTCTGCTGAGTCGTAGAGATGTAGTATGTATGCTGTAAAACCTCCATGCCAATACAGGACCACTACAGCAGTTGTTTTCAATCGCCACGGGCTTTCCTAATAACCGATTGCCCTGATCCCTGAGAATTAGAGCTTTCTTCTATGTATACCATCGTAGCTGCTGCGTCTGACCGACTCAAGCCCACTGCCATTGCTTCATCTGCTCCATGTAGACCCTACCCATCAAGGTCCCCAATTCCGATGGAGCTATAAGAAACACCAAGACAGGGATCACCAATACCTACAATTCCTTTCATTGGCCTATTCAGCAATGCTCGGCTGGCCATCAAGGTAGATTCCAGCTAATGACATGCTCCCCGTGACTGCTCTGCTGAGGCGGTCCTGAATCGGGCGGGCCACAATGGCCGCATCAAAACCCATCTTGCCCCCTCGGAAGTGCCCATCTGCTCTACTTCGTGCCTCTTCGTTCCCCGCGGCCATATACTTGTCAGAAGCTCTCAGATCCCAAGACACCATGGCGGACCCTTTCGTACACGACGTGATCATTATCGGCGCCGGGCCCTGTGGCCTAGCCGTAGCCTCCCGTCTTTGCGAGCACTCTCCCTCCGCGCTGTTCACCGACGAGGAACACCAACGCTACCACTGGATCAAAAAGTATGGCCGCCGCATGCCGCTCAAGAACAGAAGGAACGGCAACATTATTAAGAAAAGAACACCGGATCACGGACAGAGATACTCGACTCTCGTTTTGGACGCCACAGGAGACGAATGGTTGAACAAATGGAACCGTCTCTTCAAAACCTTTGACATCACACACCTCCGCAGCCCCATGTTCTTCCATGTTGATCCGATGGATCGTGACGCCTTGCTGGCCCGGGCTCATGAGCGGAACCAGGAGAATGAGCTCCTTGAGCTTCGGGCCTGTGTTGGAAAGGAGATCAGCAAGCACCTGCGCAAGGCCAGAGTGAAGTCACGTAACCCCAAGTAAGTTATCCATTCCGGTTTAGATCGTCGTCCAAGACTGACGTCCAGAAGGCAACACGCCGTCGTGGAAGTCGATGAGCGTGACAGGAAAGACTACTTCACGCCACCCACCAACCTCTTCGCAAACCACTGCGAATGCATCGTCGACCGCTACGGTCTCCGCGAGGGACTCATCCGGAACGAGAAAGTGCAGGACATAGAGTACAAAGTCATCAAGCACGTCTCACCCGATACAAATCTTTTCGTCATACACACCGATAAGACGATTCACTACGCAAAGGCAGTCGTTCTTGCCGTCGGACCCGGCAACGCTCCCACAGTCCCTCCCGTCCTCGGCCTCAATAGCGAGCTGGGCTCGGCGGCCGCCCCGCAGGTCTGCCACAGCATGCAGATCCAGAAGTTCCCGGACCCCGTCGTCCAAGCCAAGATCTCGGCGCGGAAGACCACGAACGTGCTCGTCATCGGGGGCGGCCTGACGTCCGCGCAGCTGTCTGATCTCGCGATTCGACGGGGCGTGACAAAGGTGTGGCATCTGATGAGGGGGCCGATGAGGGTGAAGCCCTTCGACGTGGACCTCGCGTGGATGGGCAAGTTCAGAAACGTCGAGCAGGCTTACTTCTGGTCGGCGGACTCTGACGAGGAGAGGTTGGCGCAGATCCAGAGCGCGAGGGGCGGCGGAAGCATCACGCCGCCGTACCAGAAGCGGTTGAAGCAGCACGTCGCCAAGGGGACGCTGGAGCTGCATACCGACACGAAGCTCGCGGAGGCGAGGTTCGACGAGGAGAACAAGGTCTGGAATGTGCGCACCGAGCCGGCCGTGACGATGCCTGGGATGGATTACATCTACTTCGCGACCGGGGTGCAGACGGATTATTCAAGCCTGCCGTACTTGCAGACCATGCTGCAGGACTATCCCATCCATGGACACGGAGGGATGCCGTGTATCAATGATGATCTGATGTGGAAAGACGGGGTGCCGCTTTTTGTGACGGGCCGGCTTGCGGCGCTGAGGTTGGGTCCCGGGGCCGGTAATCTCGGGGGCGCAAGGGCTGGTGCGGAGAGGGTTGCGTGGGCTATCGAGGATTTGATACCGAACAAGACGGGAGATGAGTTTGAAGAGATTGACGGTATGACGGAGAAGATGAAATTCGTTACGGGAAGGGGGAACAGGTTTGACAGTCTAGTCTCAGCTGGGGAGGATTGGTGAGGGGGCTTCGAGACATTGACTGCTGTTGGCACACAACAATTCGCATGAGAGACTTGGTATGAGAGGCATCAAGCAATAGAAGACAATATGATGAGACTGCCTACATTGCAGTCATTTGTGCATTTTTGGGCTTATTTGCCCCGACGATACGGGGACTGGCAATGTGCGGCTTCCTGCGCCTTATTCCAACATTGTCAGAACAATGCCTCTCCTCCATTCATTGTCCAGCCAAGATTCCTTGATCCAAGAAATGCTCGCGAAAGAAGAAAAGACCGAACCGTTCTTTTCCCTGCATGCGCCAGAGTGGGCTGCCCGGCCGCGAGTGAAATGAAGGGGTCAAGGACGGAGACAGGCGCCGAGTTGGATCACACCCCCGGACCGGGATGACGCTCCACCGCACCGCCCGATTCGTCGACGGGGTTTCGAGCCAAGCTCGCTCGCAGTGTCTTTTATCGCTACGACTGGAACGAGACTTGCCAAATCTCGCAGCTTGTCTGGCAGACGAAAAGGAAAGGTGTGATCATGCACTAGGTACGTTCGTTGGCTTAATTGCAATGCGCGCGCGTCCATGCAACGCGCCCTGCCTTTTTCAATCTTTCCTGACCAACGCCACCTCGGCGCATGCTATGAAACGGTGCGCTTTACCCGTTCCTGAAGTGAGCCAGGAGACATGGGAAATTTGAGCCTTCAGACCGCAGCGCCTCTGCGTTGTTTCCATGTCATATCTCGGGCAACGTGGTTCTCCCCGGGTGGGCTTTTGCTGGTCTTGGCGAGGGCGAGGCTCCCAGCAGCCACGGGATCGACCCACGTCTTCATGACGACTAAGGAAGCGATGCCATCCAATTGGCCCCCTTAGGTCCTGTTTCTTGTGTGAATTCGTTCGTTTGTCGACAACAACTTACTATGGTACAGCCTACATTGGGGGGATAGCATGCAGGCAATCTTGGCCTCGACTTTAGTTGGTGCGCTCTGATGCAGGTACCCGCAGGTCGTCACAGTCGAGTGGCAACCGGCCGAGAAGGACTCAAGGGATAGGGTGGCAGGTCCATCGCAGATGAGGCTCCAGTTAACGGCTTGGCATATCACAATCCTTCGTGTCCTGCTTTTCGCGAGGCCTCTCAGGTCCAACAGCTGACTTAAAAAGGAGAGTCCATCGCTCCAAGTGTAGGTGAGAATACAATTTTCTTGTTATCCGTTGTCATTCATTTACCTGTCATTCTTTTTCCAGACGTGCTCAGTCTTTTCCCCCAAGAACCATGAAGACTTCAACTCTTCTCTCCTTCTCTGCGCTGAGCGCCGTTGCTGTCTCTCAGGCCAGCATCTACGGACAATGTGGCGGGTATGTTCTGTTCCTCGCCCTACCCCCCAGAAATGCTGTACAAATTACTCGGGGCTACTTAGTATCGATGGTAACTGACTTAACTTGCCGAAAGACAAGGCTGGACCGGTCCGACAACATGCGTTTCGGGCGCTACATGCGTCTCTCAGAATGAGTGGTACAGTCAGTGTATCGCCGGAGATGACGTCGACTCGAGCGAACCTGCCCCGGAACCCCCTGCCCCCGAAGCTCCTTCCGCCGAGCCAACGGCAGCCCCGTCCACCGCCGATGAGGCACCCGGCTCCTCCGTCACCGAGGCAGCCTCTACCTCCCAAGCTGCCGCCGTTACGGTCACGGCTTCAGACGAAGAAGCAGCCACCACCGAGGCTTCAGCTCCCGCACCGGAGACGACTCTTGCAACCGCTACGAGAGAAACCATCGCGGTCCCTTCAGGCGTGACCAAGACCCTGCCGCAGGCGTCGGGTACCGTTGAGACGGACGCCGCGATCCCTGTGTCGGGCGAGTTTGACGGAGGAATGAAGCTGTACGACCGTAACCGTGAGTATTCCTGGAAAAAAAGAAAAGTCAACGGGAGGATGGTGCTGACTCTATCTGAAAAAGCGGCGGTCTGCAAGGATCAGACCGAGACGGGCGAGGACGACGCCATGTTCATCCTCGAAGACGGCGCGACGCTGTCGAACGTCATCCTCGGGCCCGGCCAAGCCGAGGGCGTCCACTGCAAGGGAACCTGCACCCTGATCAACGTCTGGCACAGCGACGTCTGCGAGGACGCCGTCACCCTCAAGCAGAAATCGGGAACCTCCAACATCATCGGCGGCGGTGCCTTCAAGGCGTCGGACAAGGTCGTCCAGTTCAACGGCCGCGGGACCGTCTCCATCAAGGACTTCTACGTTGAGGACTTTGGAAAGCTGGTGAGGAACTGCGGCAACTGCAAGGAGAACGGCGGGCCGCGCAACATCGTGATTGAGAACGTGGTGGCTGTCGACGGAGGGGTCCTGTGCGGCATCAACTCCAACTTCGAGGACACTTGCACCATCGCCAACTCGTGCCACAGTGACGGCAAGAGCTGTGATCGTTACGAGGGCAATGATACGGGCGCGGAGCCTAAAAAGATTGGCAGCGGGCCGGACGATGAGTTCTGTACCGTGACGGGTTTGACTGAGACTTGCTGAGTTGGCTGCTGGGTTCGTGTGTAGATCCCAGCCTGTACGGTTCGAAAGATGGGCACCTCTCTTCCTTGTACGTATAGTCTACTTCTTGCGCTCTGTTCATCTGGAATGCGGCCAGATGGACTTTTGTACGCCAGTATTTTGTTGTTCTTCATCTGAGATGACTCTTGGAAAGCGCCTTCTCGCCCTGCGTACTCCGAGGACTACTTACCAAGATTTGTAAATTCCCTCATCAACAATGTACAAATTTGCACTCTTTGGTTCAAGAACAGGGTGCGTCATCCGCTGCAGTGCCTTTTTGGACTTACTTCATTCAAAGTCTTCGTACGATATGCTCTACCCTTTATTGCAACGGTGAAGCATATCATCACCGCGGGAACCGTCTCTGTTTAGTTGGGAGTGCATTTCTTCCTGGATTTATTCATCTCAGACTTGAGCGGACCGGCAACCTACCCAGCGTCGCATAATACCGCGGCTTTGTCCCAGGTGTCGGGGCCGATGGGCCCCACATCCATCCGGCACTGATGTATCCACCGCGTCCGCTACTGTCCCCACTTCTAGTCCCGTCCCTGATCGGACAGTTGTTCCCCGGCCGTTCCGCTTACCGGCCTGCTGGAACTTCTTCCCCAACGTCTTGGTCCACACAAAGACAACCTACCATCGAAAGTACCGTATTATGCTTACCTGCGTAATCTCACCACCAAAACCTTTGAATTCCAGATCTCGCCAAGGCATTGTGCCATCTACTCTCCCCAAACTCAATCAATCCTTCCCCTGACTTGGCACCAGTCTTCAACGTTAGACAGTGGTGGCGATGCCCTTCTCTCCGCCATGTCAGAGTTCGTCAAGATTAGCTTGTTTCCAGCCTTGGATGAAATAAGGAATCCGGTAAATCTGACATATGAGCCTGGAAACTTAGCAATATAAGCCTTCAAGTGCCAGAACCTTGAAACAAACAACGCAATGAGGCCTTCTTCCTGCTTCGTATTAATGACCCTGCGAAGTATGCTTACTGTATAGTATGCCATCCATCCTCAATGCCGAAAAACAAGGCCAGCGAATCCGCCAAGCGCAGCATGACTCTTAATATCTCTGGCACGAGGAGGGACAAGACGGGTCGTTGGTTCCATGTGTCAGCCGTTTATGCTGCCACTGACACACAGCCCAAGCTTACCTCATCCCCGAATCCGAAAGCACGGGGAAACCTGCCCCTCACGGTCAAGTTCGTCCGGAGAGACCGACGGCTGCTATCTCTCCTAGTCTCATCCATGCCCGCCCATGTTCTTGTCCCCCACTGCCCCACAACTGCAATGAACGCGTGTTAATCTCTCACGGCCTACTTTATAGCATGCTACCCATCGCGACGCGGCGCAGTAATAGCACAGCGGGGTCGCGCGGACTCTGTCCACACGCCATCGAGCGATTCCGGCTAAGGAACGTGCGCGCTCTTCGCGACGGCCGAGATAAATCCCCGTGGGGGTTCATCCCTGTGCATTTCGCCTCCCTCTTCCCTTGCCACCAAGGGCCATCAATCGGGAAACAGACGGCCTTGGGTAGGGCGGAGTTTTTGCGGTTGTAGCGCGTGGGCTCAAGTGTCGTTGCCCACTTGCCGTGCGGGCGAGAACAACGGGAGGAATGCCCCGGCGGCGGAGGACAAATGGAGGTGGAGAGAGAGAAAGAGAGCTATTTCCGTGACTTGAATTGACCTTTCGCCGGTGGAATATTGGACATAAGGATGCCTGAAGTCGTCGGCCTTGACTGTTACATCCGAATTCCTGGATCCGGGGCGGCAGACCAGATGCATAAAGTCCGATCACGCCGTGCCCTCCGGGCGGGGTTTGGTTGCAACAAACACCACATGTCGAGCACAAGGCCTTGGCCACTCGCCGTGCGGTCCGTCCTTTAGTCATGGTGTTTAGTTCCCCGAAGAGACTGCAAGCTCTCGTCGTTCCGGACTCCTCAAAAACTCGTCTATCATCATTTTCGAACTTCAAGTTCTCACGAGAGTCCCAAAGAGAGTTTCTATGCCACTTTCATTGTGTGTTTTGACATTTGGCTGTTCGCTCGTACCTGAGTAACAATGAGGCTAGAAAGCCCAACATCCGATTTCGTCAATCCAGACGCCGACGTAAGAGTTTTTCTTTCCCCATCTTCATGAGATTCTCAGAGGAGTTATAAAGAAATTTTGTGTGAAGAAGGAACCCGCTCTATGTACAACAGGAAAAAGAAAAGTCCCAATTGTCCCCAATGTTCCCGCGCGCCCTGCGTGGTGACCTCCTATACCCGCGATAGCTGTTCTCTGTCGAGGGCCCCAAGACAAGTAAACGTAATGCTCTGAATAACCGTGATCCCGGCTGGTATAACCTCCAATCCGTACTGTCGTGTAGATATGTACACTCTAGGGCTGTAAATGCAAGAAGAGAAAACAGGAATTCGGCCCGGAAGAAAAGGAAAAAAAAAAGCTCTGGAAGGACAAAGAAACTTTCATACATAATCGCTCTGCTGGTGGTGGTGGTCTCTGCTCGTCATCTTGTGACGGAACTTTTCCCGAAACCCTGTTCTTTCCACTCGTATGCAATAAATGTGAGGGAAAAACGAAAACAAATCGTGGCCAAAGCGTACAGCATCGTTTAGAGCCTCTCGATGGGGTTCTCCCACTTGATAGGATGCACAAGCATGCTGCGCATACAAAGACGGCCAGAGCTGTCCTTGTGCGATTCCTCCATCATGCCGCCGTGGAGGGTTCCCTCGTTGGCGCGGCCGCCGTCGGTCCCGCGACCGTCCATCTGTGCGTAACCCAGCCACCGTCGCCACAGCAGGCCGGCAAACTCGGAGTTGTAGTACCAGCTGGTGCCCTTGTGATTGTGCTCGTTCTTGAGATCGAAGGGGCTTCCGTGACCTCCCGTCGTGCCATCGCGGCCGCCGTTGAAGGCCTTCTCGATGGTGTTGAAGGGATACCATGCGCGGTCGAGATAGACGGGGTGCGGGGCGTAGGCGGCCTTGAAACCGTGATGCAGAGCCATGGAAGCCGGGAACATCTCGGAGAACATGGAGTGGTGCAGCCTCCACGTCTCCTCGTGCATGGCGGCCAACAGCCGGCGGGAGAGGCGGGAGGCGGTCACGATTGCGCAGCGGCGCGGCGGCGGGGCGAAAACCATTTCGTAACCGGTGACATCCTTAGCGAAGACCCAGCCTGACTCGTCGGCGTCGAAGAGAGGGTTCAGGGTGATGAGGTCGGCCTCCTCGCCGACACCGCACCCTGCGGGGTCCTCTCCGCGAGCGCAGGACGGGGGCAAGATGGATTGGCCGGCTTCCTCCGATTTCAGGGACATACGGCCAGGGAAGATTTGTGGTCCGAGAATGGCGCGACGCCCTGATGCATTGAGTTCCCTCTCGACGATGTTGGCAAATTCATCCCAAGAGCCGTGCTCGGCGGGAATGTAGTATTTCGAAGAGCGCTCCCATAGAAGTGTGCGGGACTGTTCCTTGGCCCAAGCGCCAAGGCGGTCGAGGAGCTCGTAGTAGGAGCCGATGTAACGCATATCCATTTCCCAGTTCCAGAAGTGGGAATATTCGGGGTGCTGAAGGGCGAAGACCTGGAGCGGCATCTGGGCGCTGCGATAGACGCCGTGGATGTCGCTGTTGGCCGGGTTCTCGATAGCGTCGGCGAAGTGGCCCGGGTAGTACAGTTTCATCTCTGCCTCAGACCACAGGGTGCAGAGAGAATGGAACTCAGTCGGCACGTTGTCGTCCAGGATCTTCTGCACAACTGAGGGATCGGACCAGATGGGCGCGTCGTTGTCCTTGACGTGCAGGAGGAAGTGCACCGTGTACTCGCCACCGGACTTTAGCGACACCTCGGAAATCATGGCACGGAAGTTGACGATCGCGTGCTGAGTCCACTCGAAGCCGACATAAGTGCGGACAACGACGGCAATGCGATCGATCTTCTTGAGGCCGGTGTCGGCGGAATCGGGTTCGCTGTAGAGTGCGTCGTTGGAAGCGCCGACGACCTTGGTGCTGTTGCGGAAACGGGCGCCATTGCGCTCTACGCATCGGTCCTGAGCGGAACCCCAGTCGACACGGCTGTAGTTGATGCGGCCAGTCTTGGACCAGACAACTTCAGCGCCCTCATGTTCGGTGTCCATACCTTGCGAGGTGCCTCCCTCGCGGATTTCGTATCCGAGGCCGTAGGGGCCATAGCGGCCGAAGCGGTCGAAGCAGACATCGTTGCGCAGGCCGAGGACGGTGTGAGATCCGATGGCTGGATCCGGCTGCATCTGTGGTACGCCGTCGTAGGCGTAAATGTCAGGAACGGGGATCTTGTCCTCGTCGTCGATGAAGCACTCCTTTACAGGCTGGTGCTCGCTTAGGTACTCGCGAGACTCGTAATCTGGGTGAGCAGAGAGATAGGGCGTAGGGGTCGGAGGGGTATCATGGTAAATAGGCAATGTCGTGACAGGCGCAGGGAAAGAGGCGTTTGGGTATTCCGGAGTGTGATTCACGAGAGGAACGATCGACTTAAGACCGTTGAAGTATCCGTTCAGGCTTTTTTATGTTAGTGAGCTTTGCCTACCAGGCACGGAAATCTTCACTCACTGCTTAAACTTGAGCCATGGCGGCATGGAACTGTCAATCTCTGGCATTTCCTCATTCGGGATTGTGGCTCCCAGCTTGTTCGGCTGCCCGCCTAGCCCGCCTATCCTGTAGTCATCGCCCAGAAGCTTACCATCGCGTGTGTATAGCGGAGTGTTGAGGTATGCGAGCCCAAGCAGTAATGAGACGGTGACGGTCCATATCACAACCCTACGGTAGAGGCAGTGCCCCAATATCGCCCGCACCCGAATCTTCGGTTGGTGAATCGTTGTGGATGGTGCGGGGAGAAAGAACTCCCCTTTCTCATGGCCTGGGGTGTTCAAGTATAGAGAATTCGAACGAGAGGAGCGAGTACTAGATCGCGTGCTGCTGATGGATCGGGTGGTGCTGGTCAGAAGGGAGTGTGCTCGCTCCATGGTCGTCGGAGAGAGGTAATTGGGTATCTGGGTATCACGAAAACATCTGTCGATGGGGCTTGTTGAGGCTAGAAAGATCGAACGCTACAAAAAGGTTAGAAGGAAGGGAATGGGCAAAGGTTAATACTAAAAACGAAAGGAACAATGTGCTGCGCAAGTGACGTTTTCCCTTCGACTGTCCAGACGCCGGCTCAGACCTTAGTTTTCAAACAAGCAAGCTCCCAGCACAGGGCGTTGGACGTAGAGAAGACACAAGCCACATACATATCATGCAACAGAGCGAGCAGATGGGACCGACCAGTCGGCAGCGCAGGGGCGGTTTGGCCGGGCTGATCTGCGGAGCAGAAATAAAGAGTATGCGCTAGTTGGGATGTCCAGGGTTCGGGGACCGCCGAGCCTCATTGCCTCTCTGGCTCTGACTTGACTGTCCACCATTCCCACGCCATTCTGTCTCAGCTCCCAGTGTCGCGGGGAATCAGCAAGGACGGACCTTGGGGTGCCAAGCCGGGGACAGAGGCCAGTGAGCCTCAAGTTGGACGAAGTGCTTCTTCCGGGTGCTTCTTCCATCCCTTCCCCAGCTACATACTGAAGTAGCCTATCATCGTATCGTTTGGATTGAAGCTAGCTTGGCAGGTCCGTATCCAGGAAATGGGCCTAGCACACGTTCGCCAACCGTCCCTGATCTTCCGGGTTGGTAATGACTGAGACGATACGAAGACTTGGTCAGTTTTGGTGATATTCGCCACGCCGTGCCGTTCCGGGTCCCGAGATGGGCTAATGGACACTCTGGGGATTCACAACTGGGTCTTCGCGACCTCGTGGCCACCGGACACACCAACTGGACGGATGGGATGCGCAAGACAGCCTTTTCGCGGAGCTGTATCAAAGCGCATGGGATCAGCGGCTCACTGGTAGTGAAAAGAGGAAGAGAGACTCGAGAGATGAGAAGAGGTTGCGCGTCCCCTGTGGGGCGCTGGCTTATGCGCACCTGGTAGATCAGGCCTGCCCAGGGAACCGCAGGCACCGTTACCCTCCAACTTCTGCAGCGGCAGAGTCGAAATCAGGGGATGTGGTTGTGGCCGGTTGCTTTCTTTAGCAACTGGGACGTGGATCGGGGCTGTCGATCAAGGTGTGGACATGCAAGGAACGTGGTTGAAGCGCACGGGAGTTGGTGCATCTGAAACCGTCAACGTTGCGGCGCTGGGCGACGTTTCATGCCAAGCTCAACCCACGTTGCGAGACTGGTGCGATTTGTCAAGGGGAAGACGAAATGAAAGAGGTTGGCCCATACACTTTGGGCCTTTGGGACTTTGGAAGGGGAAAACCGGTGCAGGGCCGGCCGTGGTTCGTCGCTGCAGCCCTGGTTCATTCCATTCCGTGTACTCTGTATGTTGGACTCATCCTTTGGGACTCTCCCGCAGACGTTTAAACTAAGGCAATATCTTAGACTTCTGGGCCTGTGGAATCTGGACACTCGCGCTAATCAGTCTGGTACCTGGACTCTGGGACTCAAGACATCCACACTAAGAGCCAAGTGCCTGGGCTCTTGGGAGTCGGGACTCAAATACACTTGCGCTAGAGTCTGGTACCTGTAATTCTGGGACGCTGACAACTCGCACTACCTCGAGCCTGGAACCTGGATCTGTCGCTCCTTGCCCGCGCCACGCTTTGTGTATGTGGTATGGTATGACGGGAGCGTTTGGGAGCCTTTCCTGTTGCGGCTCGGGTTTTGGTGGGTTCGCACGTCGTCGTTCAAAGACGACAAATGGGGAAGCTCATGGTCCGTTTGCGATCAATCTGCGTCTCGTGTCACCCTCTCTGCCCGAATCTAAAAAAATCCCATCTTTCGTTTATTTTGGCACGTCGTCGTAATGGCCCGCCACCGGAAGGCCATCTGACGGTGAGCCGAACACGCTCTCACCCACTGGAATACGTCCCTCCGGCACTTTAGCTTTGGGCTCAAGCGGGACGGGCGTACTTTCAGTCTGGTGTCTGCTTCAATCTGCTTCTTATTTCATCCGGTCCCTTGGGGCTTGGGCGAATTGGCCTTGTGTGCGTGACTTGGTTTGCTGGACCGCAATTTCAATCTGATCCCGTCGTCTACACCAAAGCCTTTCTTTTCGTTACCCGTCTCTCGTAGAGGTTTCATCCCGTAGACACGCCGACTAGTGTGTGTTGTCTTGGCTTCGGTACACTGGACCCTTCCCATTCTCGAGCGTATATCGCCGTATTCAAGCGGCCACTGCTTGCGCGTTTTCCGCGAGGACCGGAAGCACTGACGGAAAAATGTCCCTGCTGGCGCTAATAGTCCAGCACCATCCGAGCCACGGTGGAAATTCGCCCCAAGCAATGGCATAACCGACCGTCGCGCATGAGGCCGGCCACGGGTCGGCGGCGACGATTTGGCAATACGCCATGGATTAGACAACAACGCCCCGAAGCCCTCAGGCGCCGTCAGCTGGTCGTCAACCACGATGGTGGATGTCTTCGGCTTGCGGGCAATGACGGCTAACTGACGGGCCCACGAGCGGAATGTTGGCGAAGCTAGTGGAAAACAAGACATACCATCGTCGATGGTTGCCGCGTTGGCGTTTAATCAACCGAGCTCCTCTCCAATGGAGTGTTCGTCGTGAGATAGACAACCTCATCAACTAACTTTTTCCCATGAGCCAGGGAGCCCACGACGACATCAGCTGTGGAAGTCTTGGGTACAGCACAATGGAATTTTCGAACTCGGGTAGGAAATCACTCAACCTGCGTCATGCTAGGCGACATTTGGCGCCCGCGTGAGCCGATATAAACAGATCGTCTCGCCAGTTAAGTGATTAAGTTTTCCCGAGGTTGACTTTTTTGGGCGCCGAATTGAATGGCTTTGCAAGGTCAAAGCTGGGATCATAATGGCTGGGCTGGTATTGACGTCAGTGCCGACACCCGGGTGCAAGTTGACAGCGGAGGTATCGTGCGATGACATCGTCTGTCAGCTGCCAGCCTCGGGCGGTGGTAGTACTAGTTGTACGGGAAGACGAAAGAATTGGAGGGTTGGCTCCTGCGCAAAGGGATGAGAGGGTACCTTAAGCTTGTGAGAGTGATGGGCAAGGGCAGAGGCCAGGTGCCGTCCTTGCTCCGCGAGGTCTGTTGTCTGTCCTTCCCCGGCCATGACTCGTCCGAGTCGCAAAGAGAGTTGAGACTTTCCAGACTGGGCGAGAGCGAAACAAGTGATTGCGTGTCTATCACGGAAACACTTTTCTGACGCGCGACTGTTGCCCAAGATCAACACGCTCGCCGTAGATCTGAACGGCTTATGTTTCGGTGTTTAGACGGACGGTCCAGATGACGATAGGGAAGATGCGAGGCGAGGAATGTGGAAACCAGCAGAACACAGACCCAAATCCACCTAGTTTAGTCATCGGTGCCGAGATCGTCTTTGACCGTCTGACTGCATTGGTGCAGCTGAACAGGCACTGTCGTGCAGCTGATGGCCGGGTGGGGGAAATCCGTTGGTGAAGGGCGTTAGTCAAGAGGCTCACCGAGCTCAGGAACCCATCGGACGGGCCGTCCGAGACCGTTACCTCACAAGCCGCCAGGTTGATTCGACCCAGTCACATGACAGAGCCCGAAGTGGCTGGGACGAGGCTGCAATCCGCTTCAGCCACCTTTTCCCAAAAGATCCTTAGCGCCTTCCTGCCCTAGCGCGCCCACAACGACATTTCAGCAAAACGACGAATTTCACTTTTCCCCGCCAGCAAATTCATCGTCACGACACTCCGGCAAGCGACATCGACAAACAGCCGCCAAGATGGGTGAGTGTTGCCCGGAGCCCTTTCGTTTTATCAGTGTGATGCAGCAGTCGGATTCGATTTTAAAAGAGACGGAACTATTCGCGACTCCCACGACACCGAGACGCCGCCGCCGCCGATGATGCGCACTCGCCAAAACTTTGGGCACAAGGGGGGAACGAGCAATGATGGCGACGCGCCAACGCCTCGGCATTCGAGCACGATGAAGGATTCGAGGGAAATCGATCCGGCTGTGACCACGAGAAAATATTTGGATACGAATATCAGTGTTCTTGAAAGGATGGGCTGGCTGACTCGGGAATTCTGCAGTGAACATTCCCAAGACGCGTATGACCTACTGCAAGGGCAAGGAGTGCCGCAAGCACACCCAGCACAAGGTCACCCAGTACAAGGCCGGAAAGGTATGTCTTTACGATCGCGCCGACACCGAACTTCGAGCGAGACCTTCCGTGGACCATCGAATCGAAATACTAAATGTCCTCTTCCACAGGCCTCGCTGTTCGCGCAGGGAAAGAGACGTTACGACCGAAAGCAGTCCGGTTACGGTGGTCAGACCAAGCCTGTCTTCCACAAGAAGGCCAAGACCACCAAGAAGGTCGTTCTGCGTCTGGAGTGCGTCAAGTGCAAGACCAAGTTGCAGCTTGCCCTGAAGCGCTGCAAGCACTTCGAGCTCGGGTACGTCCCTCCGCTCCCTCGGCCCCCCCAGATCAATCTGCTAACAACATCTACAGTGGTGACAAGAAGACGAAGGGTGCTGCTCTGGTTTTCTAAACGCATTATGTTTTCGGTCGACCGACTCTCATGGCTCCTTTAACGGCATACGGATCATCATCAGGCTGGAACAATGGCGAAGAGGTTTACCAGTTCTCTGTTGGGGAACACTACATAGGGAACAAATAAAAGCCCTTGCTTGCGAACGGAAAGACAAAGATTTATCAGTTCAACTAGTCACTCGCTGTCTGTTTGCGCTGTTGCGCGCGCCTGTCTGGAGGCTTATTACACGAGTGACAAGACACATACGAGAGAACGCATGGATGCTCGGCGGGCAGGGTGTCCTGAGGGTCCTTGATTTACGGGACCTGATGTGGGATGGCTGCTGTCACGGTCGAGACAGGTCTGTACTCCCAACAGGCGTGGTCTCCACAAGATAGATGCGTTCTACGGAGGCTCAGCCGGTCAATGAAAAACATGAGTCTACGAGCAGACGTCTTTTCTTGTGGTCAATATCTCATATCTATGTTTAATATGCTGTGTCTCCCGTATGCCGCTTTGCGTCTTCGGCTGCCTACTGATGCATTGTCTAGAAACCCTCTCCGACTCTGATTGTTCTGCCACCACCATACCACAACGCCCCGTTCCTCGCATCCAAACCTTTCTCCTGTCCAACCACCCATTCACCACACCACTCACCTCCCTCGCAATCCCAAACCTCCTTTTCAAGCCAACCGTTGATGTCATCAATGGCGTCCACCCACCGCCTTCGCGCCTCGGGCGTCGCGTGGTCTTCCTCGCCCAAAAACCTGCCCAGCGTTATGTGCGCGCTAGGCACCTGGTAGCGGCTTTCAATCTGCACGCCCGTGGACTGTGCCAGATCAAAGATATCGCGGCGGAGGTGGTGGTACGTGTACGCATCGCCCTCAACGACGCCCTTTTGCAGGCCCGTGAGCACCGGCGGCGGGCTGGTGGGGGGCTCACCGGACGCCGGGAGGAAGGAGACGGCAAAGGCGGAGAGGTCGTGCGAGATCATGGGCTTAACGAGGCGAGCGCGGTGGGTGTACGTGTAATCCGTGACGTAGGGGATCGCGGAGCGCATGGTGTCGGTAAGGGCGGCTATCTCTTGGGGCGTCTTGGAGTGGGTTACTTCGAGGGTCGTGAGGTGCATCCTGTGCTGGGGCATAAGCCAGATGCCTGCGCTGCGTTAGCTCTGCTTTTGTGCTTGGGCATTGGGATGCCGTGTCCATTGCTCCGTGCTGTCTATTGTCTGATGGAACCGCCGTTTTGCCAATCGAAAACGGCTGGCAGTGGACATGAAGCTGACCTGGAGAGTACACTTACTCGGGGCGACTCTCTTGAGTAGTGCCTGCAAATGGGCTGCCAGTCTCACTATATGATCGGGCGGGCGAGCCCAGAAGACGAAGCAGTTCCTCCAGTCTTTGAACCCATGTTCCAGTTGAGGGTTTTCAAGTCTCAGTAGGAAAGGGTCAATAATGAGCTCCTTGAACTCGTGGCTCAGGAACTTGTCCCTCTGCTGCTTATTTCTCTTTGTCCGATGAGCATGGTACAGCGCCTGAATTTCTACCTAGATACACTCATCAGATTCCAAGATCGTCTCCATGCAGGATGGAGAGACTTTACAGGGTTACCATCGCAAGCCTTGATCAATGCCCGGTAAGGATTCTCGCCAGGCAGGATGGCGATGCCTGACAAATCTTCCAATTTGTTCTTGGCGTCGGTCGAAACCAATTGCGAGCCCATCCTTATGAACGGGTGTTGAGATAGATGTGTCTCCCCGAATCGACACGCCTATGGCCCTGGGCTGAAGAGACGATGGAATTCGTGCCTTCTCGACAGGCAGAAATGCAAAGTTTCAGAGCGGGATATTTTTGACTAAAGGCCAATGAGAGAAATTTCGATCCAGAATGCGCAGTATCAACTACGCTACGAATCCTCGCGAGCTGAAAGACGTTGTCTCCGCCAATCAAAGATCCAGGCCACCACGCATCTCGGGGATACCCAGATCGGCCTAGAAGCCTGCTGACTAAGGCAAAATCCCTTGACCTATGATCGCTGATGGGATTACCTGATTGAGAGACGTCAGAAGGTCCCGCCGGAGCCCCGCCAATCGGGTCGTTTGCCCTAGAGATGAACTGCTCTGTTTTGACCTCAATCTCCCCGCGACGAGGAGTTGTTGGCTTCGTTGGACGGATTCCATCAAGCGCGAACTCCTTCATCAGTCCGACGGTTCCTCCGGGTTCGGGGCTCGGGCAGCAAAGTGTCAACTCAAAAGCGCGGGGCTGGGAAATGCGAGATCAGAGGACACGCGTCCTGCTGGTCCGGGAGTTTAGGTACACCAAGCTGGTTCAGCCGGGGCGGCTTTTGCGCGGAAGTCGAAGACGTCGAGGTATGTGCACCAACAGCTCCTTTATTTTTTGAACTTTTTGCTTTTTTACTTTCCCATCGTGTCACGTTCTAGAAAAACTTCATGCGTCTGCGGGAGGTCGTATCCTCTTGGTTGATGAAGCTTTCTCGTCGAGAATCGATACGAAAGAGTTTGCTGGTCTTTTCCTGGCTTCGACTACTGTGATTGAACTGGGACACGCGTCTTCTGTTGCCTTGACCTACTTGATCTCAACTATTTCGTTTCCATGGGCCATATGTTCTAGAAGACGTCGTTTTATTTGCTTGTGCGCATGTAAGCATGACCTTATCCCGACGGCTACACGTCATCGAACTCGGATGTTGTAGACGCTTCGTAATAGAGGCAGATCGACCGCTCCATCGTCTTCTGTGTCGGATGGCCAGATCGATGCGTCTTGCCCTCAAGGTAATTCGCCTTCTGCAAAGAAATCTGGCAGCCGCCGTTCATACTGTCAATGCCATCTATCAACTTATCTCCGTCCCTCTTTTCTCCGGGCAAACCCCTTCTCTCTCTGCTCTTTCTCCCCGGCATTAAATGGGTTTGGCCCTCCACCTAGTAGTAAGTGCTGCCTTTCCACCCATGGCAAAGCCAGGGTTTCCAGTCATTACCCTTGCAAGCTGGATCAAGAAGCTTGTCAGCTTAGATCAGCGTAGACAAAGAGGATGCTCCTGAAAAGAGCAGCCCAAGCTCGTCCGCTTGTCATTCTACCTCGAAGTAATGATGATTTTGTTTCACAGAGTGCGTTCAGCTTTCCTGTCTCTAGTGATCTATATGTTCCAGAATATTGATTGCTTCGAGGGAGTACTTTCCAACAAGGTATGGAGACTGAACAGGCTATGCTATCACATGTTTGACAGTGTACCTCGAAGCAGTTGTTCTGAGGGCCAAGGAGAATATCTGCTAGACTCTTGGCTTCTTATCTATCTGTATCTGGATACTTGTCATATCATCCTACAGACACTGAATTCATGGCATGAAGCTCACAATATCAACATGTACAACCTTCTCAGGTGGCTCTCGCTTTCAACGCCAAGCTTGCTCCCATCAAAACAAATGCCCAGAGCTATCATCTGCAGATCTACTTATGTCACAGGGCTTGTCTCTCTGTTGAGGCGGGTCCAGGAAAGGCTCTGCACCTCACCACAGCCAGGAAGTAGTGGTGCTCCCTAGCTCCCGCCCTTCACGATGTCTACTACCCCATCACAGGAGTCCAGAAACTTCTCTCGCCCTAGTGATTAGCTTCAAATGCTAACCCTTCTCCGCTCTAAAGACCTCCCAGGGCGAGAAGACCTAGCAAGACGTGGAGTTGTCTCAAGAGGGCTGCCCACAAACTAAACTGACCAAAAAAACAAACAGCTGAATCAATATTCCCTCTCCTTCCTTTCTTTTGAAAATCCCAAAGCCCTCCTCCATCACCACCTTCACAGAGAGATATCTTTGCCACACTCACCTTTGTTGATTATCACCAGTACCTCAAAGATCATCAACTCTTTGCACTTGTGGACGTCTTTGCTTTCCCTCTTGAAAGGATTCGGACTCGGACTCTACCTCTTTGCCCTTCTCTTGCATTCTGTTGCGTATCATTTACCAAGACTGCCCATCCCCATCGATTTTGCTCCCTCATCACCACATCCACAACCCGTCAGCCGTCGTCAAGATGGCAGACGATGGTGACCCGCCTGGCGATGGCCAGCAGTATGGTTTTGCCCCGCAGCAGGATAACCACGCGCAGATCGCCGACCCAGCTCCTGGCTTCACCATTGATCCGCGTCTCTTCGGTGATCAAGGAGACCATCTTGCTAACCCATCCGGCACGCATCATTCCGATTTCGGACTTCACCAACTGAGTTTCCAGGGCCAAGGAAGCGATTACTTTCCTGGATACGGTCAGCAAAGTTCCTACCTCGAAAACGATTCGCAGCATGATTACATCCCGAGCTCCGGTTCCCACGTTGGCCGGCGAGCGTACCCCGGAAGTGGCTTCAGCGTGCGTCTAGCTGGATTCGGCCATGGCGGAGGCCGCGAAGGTCTTTTCCCCAAAGCTTCCCAGCAGGCTGGATTTGTTTCGCACTCTGGAACCCTGGACATTGGTCAGCCAGTGCCTATCCCAAACAGCTTCGACATACCTCTGCCTAGACCCGGAGGCTCTTCTCTTAACGCTGCCGAACAGCCTGGAATTGTACCCCACAGCAAGTCTGTTCCTCGCTTTGATCAGCAAATGCTTGCCCCAAGCAGCTTGAACATAGCTTTCCCCGGACCCAGCTATGGCGGAGGTCCTTTTCCCAATGCTGCCCAGCAAACTCCGCTTTTCAACGACGCGCAGGCATACATGGAGAACAACCCTGACTCCCCGTTCCCTCTGCAAGACTCTCAAATGTCCAGTCAAACTTCGTGTCCCGATACTGCACAGCCACAACCTCAGTTGCTCCAGGTACGTGGTCCTTCCCATGGCCAGATAGTTGAAGACCCAGCTAACGAGCAACGTCA
The DNA here is from genome assembly GCA_026260285.1 of Colletotrichum sansevieriae. NCBI lineage: Eukaryota > Fungi > Ascomycota > Sordariomycetes > Glomerellales > Glomerellaceae > Colletotrichum > Colletotrichum sansevieriae. The sequence continues at coordinate 21,097 of JAOQIF010000059.1, read as the reverse complement.
GGCGTCCAATTATCAGGGTCAAGACTTTGATGCTAGCTGCTCAGAAAGCCCGGTAGAGGTTTTGGAGGATGCTCTCAATTCGGAGATTGACGAAGATGTGATCCTGGCCTCTCCTTCGAATTCTGATCAGTGCGACGCGGAATTGTTTGTTGAGGGAGACGAGAACGAGTACAACGAGGACGATGAGGCCACCTCATCTGCCCCGTTCGGTGAAGGCATTCTGCTGGGCCATCTGGCATTTACCAAGAATTTCCTTTCACAGAACGTCCTGCTGCCCGAGGATAATTCTCAACCTCCTCTGCGTTTCTCCAACAGCTTCGACGACGACATGGCTGAGTTGAACGAGGGCCAGTTGACGCAGTTCCCTGGCGCGGCTGGTTCCCTCACCAAGCTCCTTCCAGGTGAGATCAAAGACCACAGGTCCGTCAATCATCCACGTGATGCATTCTCCATCGTTTTAGACAAGACACTCGAGATTGGTCTGAGACACGTCTTGGAGAATGGCGGTGTGGAGTTCATTATCGGTACGATGTGTTCCGGTACAGATGGACCGATCATGGCTTTGCACGAATTCCAGGACGCGCTGATCATGTTTGGTCTTTCGGACACCATCAAATTCGAACACAAGTTCAGTGTGGAGATTGAACCCTTCAAGCAGGCCTTCATCGACAGGAATGCTCCTCCTACCGGCCACATCTTCCGCAATGTGTATGACGTTGGCAGACCAGGTGCTGTGAAAGCGTGAGTCCGTTCAATCCCAGACAAGCATACTGCCGTGCTGACTATTTCACAGTATGACCGTGTCTGGAGTTATGCGTCCGATCCCCACAGACATCGATATCCTGATTGCTGGAAGCTCGTGTGTGGACTTTTCGGCACTCAACACACAGAAGCAACGTATCGCAGCGGTCTCGGGCATGAGGCGGATGTTCCACGAAGCCATGGAGAAGGCGAAAGACAAGGCTGCCGTTATCGAAGTCGCCATCGAAGAGGATTCCGAATTTCTGGGACACTTGAACGCACTTACAGAGAACCTCGAGATGGAGCGTGAGTCTACCAAGACTTTTATTTCGATACTGCAATATGTTCTTCAACATCGTCCCAAGATTGTTATCCTGGAAAACGTCGTCAGCGCTCCGTGGAACGAATTCAGAGCGTTCTGGTTTGCCAAGATCGGATACTACGCTGACATTGCCACGTCGAACGCTCGGAATTTCATGGTGCCACAGACGCGTCGAAGAAGGTATCTCATTGCCGTCGACGCCCGACGCTACGGCCCCAAGGCAAGCGCCACCGCCCAACAGTGGGCAAAGGTAATGAGCAAGGAATGGTATCCGATGTCACCTGGGCTGCACAAATTTCTGTTAAAACCGTCGGATCCCCAAGTTCTCCAGGGCAGGTTTATCGTGGAGCGTACTGCGGAAGGAAGGTCAAAAAGGGATGTCGACGCGGTAGCGTGCATGATGGAGCATCGCAGCGCTCGTAGAAAGGAAGGCCTCGGGAACAGCAACCCATACACTCTGCTCGACGATCGCGGCTTCGTCAAGCCGCGCGAAGACTCTTGGATTGGTTGGATCGAGAACGGGCTAACGGGACGTATGCAAGATCTCATCGATCTCTGCTATCTCAGAGGCGTCAAGAAAGGCTTTGACATCGCCCACAAGGACTTGGTTTTCGACATCGGTCAGAACGTCCAGAGACAGAGGGAATCCATGGGGTCGCTACCGTGCATTCTACCCAACGCAGAGCTTTTCCTCTCGAGCCGCGGCCGGCCAGTTCTGGGACTGGAGTGCTTGGCCATTCAAGGCATCCCGATCGATCGCATGAAGCCGTCCAGAGAAAAGGAGAGTCAACTCAAAGACTTGGCGGGCAATGCGATGACCACGACAGTTGCCGGTGCTGCCATACTGAGCGCCGTCATGCTTGAGCGCGACTTCGTGGAGAACCTTCACGGCGATTTCGATAGCGGGTTGAGGAAGATCATCACCTCTGGAGAGCCAATGGACGTCGAAGACAGTGATGGCGGTCCTCCTGACCTTCAGCTTCCGGTTGACTTTCATGCCGGGCAAGTGGGTCCGCTGCCTCCCTTTCCCACTCCTCCTTCCACCGCACCTGCCCATGCCCTTCGCAATCTCCCTCTCGACAACGACTCCTTCAAAACCACAGCCGCCAACCACGACCCTTCGGAGATGTCGCTGCCGCAGGGAGAGCCGCCGTGGCAACACGCCAGAGTAGTCGACAGCATTCCCTACATCTATGAACTTCGTTATTACTGCCAGCAGGGTCGACGATACTGCACCTGCGAGGCGTACCGCAAACACAAGGATATAGGCGACTACTACATGTGTATGTACTGTGTCGAGATTCACTGCAGTTCTTGCATCGGCAATCCGGAGCATCATTACGTCAAGTTCGACGTAAAGAACCTCTCCGGCGACAAGATGGAAGCGTACCAAAAAGTTATCGCCCTGCTTCCTGGCAGACTAGCGCTGCGCCTGGTAGGCTGGAAAACCGGAGTTCTTGGCGAGAAGCTTCTCAGCAAGGGCTTCGACGGTCACCGTGAGGCGCTCGAGATCGCCATCATCAACTGCGTCGGTGGGACCAACGTCAAGGAAATCGAGTACTTCCTAACCGATGTGAACTTTCGCGAGGACCTCACCATCACTTACGAATCCGTCAACTCGCGCATTGTCATCATCGTTACGGAAGCATCCGTCACGTGGAATGTCTACTTGCGAGAGAAATTTTTTGACAAGAACTGGAAAGGCAAGATCACGGATCCCAGGCACCTGCTCGGCAACCTCGGGTATGATCTCCAACAACCGCTGATGCAAGCTGTCCTCAAGGATCCGTCACACAACTCGAATGAAATTGTCGGCGATCTGCCTTCATTCCTCCCGACAGCGAACGACTAGAAGATATTCGTACAAGGAGAAACTGAAGTTCGCCTGCGTCAAAGACCAGTCCCAGGCTATCCTACCGCTTTCGCACAGTCCATAGTGGAAATACCTGGCCGCCCTGGTCTAAGAACCGACATCGCTCCCGATATTGAGGGCATCTTTCACTTCTCGGACAAATGCGCTACTCCCGGTGGCCTCCTCTACGCTTGCGCCAGGAAAAATGTCATTCGTCGCATCTATCACATCAAGCACGCCGAGCCCTCGGGGGACGCAGAACCCGATCGATGGGTGTTGACAGACAATCCGCGCAAACTCGAGGCCGACCAGAAACGGAACATCCTCGTGTCGTTCCGAGCAGAGTATGATCATTTCTTTCAAGAAGAGAACCCCAAACCTCGAAAGATCTCGGCGAATATTCCTGGCGTATGGATACATTTGCATCCTGCCGCCAAGTTTCGAGCCATTCCGCGAACCATTGCTTGTGTGCCTCAGATCCGTCAGCTTAGCGTTCCCTTCGCTCCTGCGGCGTCTGCCGCGACTGTACTCTCGGGAGGAAATACCGCCGCCCCCTGTGAGTCGGCGACGCCTTCGATCTTGTTGACGTGGAACGCCTGGAGTATGCATTTCCCGGTCCCATGTCTACCACTTCTGTGGAGTGCCGACGTAGTTGGCAACGACCGAATTTGGGTACCTGTATCAAGACACCATGTCAAGGATGCTCTCGAACAATTCCGATTTACACTGAAGAAGATTGACAGCGAGGAAAGTGAAAGGCTTTCAATTGAGAACGTCCAGCTACCGACCGAGGAACCTTGCATTGTTTGCCCGGTACAGAAGCCCAAGATTCATCACATCTGGAACGAGGATGGATCAGTGATCAAGGTCGAGGATGCAGACATGGCTGCTAGGATACATTACAGCCAACGCAATCGCAAACCCCCGTTCACAGTTGAGGCGCGACTTCGCCAATGCGTCAGAGGCGATCCTCTGCTTACTGCGCTGTCCATGCGGATCTCACTGAACCCGATTTCACTGATTCATCGTGCATACGGCTTCATGAAGAAGGACAAGGAGGACTTCTCCAGCTTTGTCAGATCCAAATGCGGGGTTGGAAACTTCAAGGTTCAGTTCGCCTTCCGGGACCCGAGCCTCAAGGAGCTTGCGCCGTACCAGAAGAGCCTACAGTCTACATCCGAGGAAAGTTTTACTGCCGCTCAGCAGCCTCCTAGCTTCTCTATCAACAACAAAGAATTGAGAGACGACCAAGTTGCAGCCGTCAACTGGATGCAGCGGCGCGAGCAAGGCGATGAGTCATTCACTGAGATGGAAATCGAAGAGAGCATCCTTCCATCCGTCGATATACGTATATACGGAGTCGCTCAGGTGGAGAACAAAGCTCGTGGAGGTGTTCTCGCTCACGATGTCGGGTATGGCAAGACTGTGGTGACATTAGGTCTTGTCGACGTTACATTGGAAAACGCCGAGACCTTGAATGAATCATTTCAGAAGCGTCGTGAGTGGCTGCAGCAAGAGTGGTTGAAGAGAGACTCTTTGATGCACATCAAGGCGACTTTGGTTATCGTTCCCTCTCAAATCGTTTCTCAATGGGCCACTGAAGCGAAACGGTTTCTCGGGGCTCGCCGGTCGGTCCATGTTGTGCGCAAACCCGCTGACATCCAATTCAAGAAGATGCAAAAGGCGGACATCATCATTGTCAGCGCAGCCTTCATTGCCAATGAAGGGCGGCTTGATTCACTAGCCGCCGCTACGGGGCTCCCGGCACTTGAGTACGGAAAGGCGAACATGAAGGGTCGGAACTTCCTTGCTTGGTACTCGGAGGCCATGAGCACTTTGAAAAAGACTGGCTTCGACTTTGGCAGTCCCGAAGACGCCAGCCAAGACGACTTGGAGACACGACTCAAGAACCTCCGCCTGGATTCAAAAGACTGGACGCAGCAGACAGCTCCCAGCAACGTCGGTCCCAGCTCACGAAAGGATCAACTGACTTCCACAGTGCCTGGTTCCAAGCGGAAAGGCAAACCAGCTTTGAAGAAGACAAAGAAAGCTGTTAGAGGTGGTGGCAATATTGACGTCTTGGAGCTCTTCAAGGGAGTAAAGTTGCTGGAAATGTACACATACCATCGAGTTGTTTACGATGAGTTTTCGTACGAAAACTCACATGTTGTGGCTTTCTTTCAACAAGCCGTCGCGATGTCGAAATGGATTCTCTCTGGAACGCCTCCGACGGGCGATCTCGGACAACTATGCGAGATCGGTACGATGCTGAACGTGCATGTCGCACGTTCTACTCCAACGCCGGGCTATTTTCCCTACATCACAGCCGGGCCGAAACTGGTCGACCTAACAGACACAGAAGAGTTCTTGAGTTACCGCGACTGCTCCTCCGCACAGCTTGCTCTGGAGCGCCACCAGCAAGGCCAGCGGTTCGTGAAACACTTCTTCAGGAAAAATCCGACGGACGTTAGCCATGTCACTACCAAGGAGACAATTGTTCTCGTTCATCCTACGCCTCACGAACAACTGATCTACATCGTCGTGCAACAAGCTCTGCAAAACTCGAAGTGGAATGTGAACGAGCTACCCGGACACATCCAACAACTAGTTCGCCCACTGATCGAACGCGAGAAGTCTGGCAATTCTGGCTCGCAGGTCAAAGGAGCTGGCAAGTCGTATTATTCAGAGGCCATCGACACATTGCTCTTGCTGTCTTCTGTGCCTCTCCATTACATCCAAGGCCTCATGGAGGATGTTGGCTGGCTTCACAAAGGCTCCCCTTTCACCAGAAAGAGCATTCACGAAGGACCTGTCGGTCAGTTTTTCAAGTACTTCCAGCGATGCGCAATAATCTTGTCGTCGCAATTCGATCTGATGATGTATCTGGCGAAGGTCATTGCAATGGACGATACGCCGCGTGAGCAGAATTACATTGACAAGAAGACTGACTACATGGCGCACATGGAGGCCATAATTGAGATCTTCCGGAACAACCTGGATGAGGTTCTCGGCGACATTGACTGTCTGATCGCCGTGAAAGATATCATCGTCAACAAGCCTCACAAAAGCATCGGAGGAAATGCGCACCAAGGCAAAGTTCTATGGGACTTTCGAACTTGGCAGAGAAAAGACGGTGGGCCTGGTAGGTACGACAGAGCCGACTGGTGGGCGATAGACCCAGACAGAGTCTCGGAGATCGACATGAACGAACTGCGGGACCTATCGCACCATCTCGAAAATCCTCCTCTCCTCATCGACACAGTTGCATCCAAGCAGAACTTCATGCACAAGCTGCGTGCGAAGCAAGAAGCAGATGGTCACGAATTCATGCCCAACGCCATTGGACTCAGGCAAGATCCGAAAAATAATAACATGTCAGCTCGATTGCACAAGCATTTGAATGAAAGAGCTGAGAAACGCGACTTCGAATTCGGTATCAAACTCCCTTCCCGGCTCCCTGCCAAGGGTGAGACCACACGCCCACGGGGCGGTGACATTGACGCCACTCTGAACTACTTTATACTTGTGATCCAGAGCATTTTTGCCGGTATGGAAACTACGATGGAGGCTTACCGAAGAGCCAGGTTTGCTTCAAAAGCTTCTAATTTGATGGCCAGAAACTTCTCCCACTGGACAAGCTTATGCGACAAATGCAATATTCCATGCGAGGGACGCAAGTACCTTTCGACTGCCTGTGGTCACATGCTCTGTGAGACTTGTCACGCAGATTACGTCTCATCGGAGGTGCTGCAATGCCCTGCTCAACCCAGCTGTACTTCCATGTCTCGGGGTACCTTCATTGCCTCCGGCATGATTAGCACCCCGACCGCTGAATCTGCAGAGGTGGATGTGTCGACGGAGCCCAGCGAGAAGATCTGGGAAATTTTCCTCAGCATCATGGAAACCGCTCATCCCAAAGGAGAGAAAGTTCTTGTATTCGCGGCTTACAAAGCCATCAAGAATGAGTTGTACAAGTTTTTCTCCACCCGGGACGAGTTCGCTGTGTACAAGACAGATGGCAGCAACGAAGATTCACAGACCATTGAAGACTTCAAACTTCACAAAGGAACAGCGGTTCTTATCCAGAGCCTCATGTCGTCGGAATCAGCAGGGACCAACTTGACTGAAGCCAACCACATCATGTTCGCGGGTGCCCTCTCCACGGACAGGGCGAACTACGACATGTACCATCGACAGGCCATGGGAAGAGTTATTCGACAGGGCCAGATGAATACTGTTCACATTTATCATTTCATTACCAGAATGACGATCGAGTTCGACATTCTCAACAGAAAGCACAAGGGTAAACTTTGCGACACCGACCATCACGGCTGCATACGTGTTCCAGTCTCCGATGGCGCGACAATCCACGCTGAGTATCCTTTTGGATTCCGTCCTGCAGTGGATGTGCCCATATCTCACCGACTTATCCGTTCGGTTGAGTTTGAAGAGTTCGAGAGCGAGTAATGAGCTGCATCCATGAAAGATTCGGACTGACGGGTGGTGTCGATCGAGACTGACACAACAGCTTCAATTTGCCGAACACAAAATGAGACCATAACGAGCATTGCTGGGCAGGAGTGGGTTGGCAAGCAAGGACTGAACTTTGCAATGCCAGATATTCAGAGATTGGAGAGTGTTATTTGGAATGGTTACCCAGATGGAAATGGGTCTTTGTTAATACTGTTTGTGTACATTACCGGACGTTGGCCGAGGTATTGGAGGCCAGATTTGTATCAGTGTTATGGATTCGCAAAATGGAAATTGTTCTCTCTTGCTAGGTATCTCAGAAAAAAAATTAAAAGATCAATGATCACCAACGACATGTCCCTTCCTGCGAACTCAATGTACCCACATCTCGATATCATGGCAGAGGTGGTCATGGTATCGCCGTCTCTGAAGCTTCGAAACCGAAACAGAAGTCGCTGATCTACTGTTAGCAATTCCCTCTGGGCCGCGCATGGGCATTCGCACAGAATTCGCGGCAGACGACGCTTGCAGATTTGGAACCTCTCTTCCGTGATCGTCATTCTAGCGGTCCTCTCAACTCTATACAAGCAACACCGTTTTTCCAAGACAAGCCCCCGACGCCACCTTGCCCAAAAAGACGTAGAAAAAGCAAAATCAAGAAACACCTGCATGCGTAAAGTGAGTCTTCAAATCCTCTTACAGTCCTTCTACTCTCCCAACTCTCATACCCCTCAACAGGTGGAATCTGCGCTCTCACAGCTTCGCGACGACAGGCATCCTCTCGGGAACCTGCACAACAATCCCCGCCTCCTCGCCCGCAGCCTCAAACACGACTTCCTGACAGTCCTCGACGCCGACGCCGCTCGCGAACTGGCTCACAACAAAATCGATCGCCGTCCCCTGCGGGCCCAGAGCCACCATCGGGGCGTGCCACGTCCCGGGCCCATAGGTCACGGCTTGGCCGGGACTCGCCACAAACGCCTTCAACCCCTTCAGGTCCGGCAGTCCGCGTCCTCGCCCACCGCTCCGAGGAGCAGGCAAGTCCTCCGTCGCGCTGCTCTCCGGCAACGTCGGAGCAACGATGACGAGGTACGCCGCGCCCGCGACGCCGCCGGCGGACGCGAAGGGGACAAAGGTCTGCGTGGTGAAGGGGTGGCGTTCCAGGATCTCGACGCGGAAACGGCCGCTCCGGGCCTGGCCCGCGTAGGTGTACGGCAGGAGGGTGGAGATGGGCGGCGTCGCGGGCGGCGAGGCGGGCTCGAGGGCGCGAGCGGCGCAGGAGAAGATGCTCACTATCGGCTTGGACGACTTGCTGGGGGCCTGCGAGTAGAGGTTGAGAGGGGTGGAGACGTTCTGATACTTGATTGCCGTTCCCTGGTTGGCGGAGACGGCGGCGTGGGAGAGGTTCGGCGGGAGCGAGGCGGAGGGGCGGATGTCCGGGTGAGGGTTCTCGATTACGTCGCCATAGGGGGAGAAGGCGTGCGCTGTGAGGGGTTCCGCAGGGATGAGGAGGGTTAAAGGGGTTGTGATTGTGGTTGGCATGGCTTCTTTCTTTCTTTTCTTCTTCTTCTTTTCCGTAACCCTGAGAATATGAGCGTGGCTAGTCCGATTGAGGTGAAGCTGTATCTGGGATGAGATGAGGTTGAGGGTTGGTTGTTGAGCGATGAGAAAGGTGGAGTGAAATCCGAGGTTGAGAAAGCTTCCGGCCTTGATGAGCTAGAGGTGTGAGCCGGGAGCTGGCCGTTTTTGGCGGTGGACAGTGCGTTTGACGTGCCTTAGAGATAGGGACTAATAAGGATACCGGTAGCGTTTCATGGGGTCATTAACAGATGTCATCCGCACCTAGCAATTCATTGTTACAGGCGGATGGGAGCGTGGAGAGAGCCACTGCAACGCACTGTCTCGGAGTCCCCAACTTCTCGCAATGTCGACGGCGCCGCGGAGCGGTCTCTGCTTCTCCGAAAGTTGCGAAGGGAGAGATCACACAAGTCATCTTTGTTTCAAGTCTCTCGAAGCATTTCTGCTGTGGCATTGGAGCTGTGATCCGCCTCCTGTCGGCAAATCGCGCCAGCTCAATCATGTTTGCTGACTTTCGTGAGGTGAGCAGGTGAAGGCATTGAGCACCCTTCAAGGGCCATCCGTGTCCGGACAGGTCACGAGAGCCTCGTGCTTTTCGATCCTGTGATGTCGGTGATGATGAGTCATGACAGGAGCAGCTCTTCGTTTGGAACGAGAATTCCATGGTATAACTCCGGACTTTCGAGACCTTCTTCGTAGTTCTTGACAAACTCTCGAATTTCGACACCAGCTTCATCCCTGTCGACGGTGGGACCTTAGACGGCGTCGAAGTATGGGAGGAAAGACTCGCGTGGCTGTCAGTGGCATCGAAACGGCGATATTTCAAATGGATTCCATCACGGCCAGGCAATCTGGAGCCCAGCATGGTCCAGTAGGCGTTGGCGAGAGCATACCTGTTTCGAGCCCTCGGACTTCGAGGTTGAGAAGTATACAGCGGAGTGATGTATCGGGGAGCGGCTGGCTCAACTCTGGACTTTTCTCCAAGAACTTTATGTCGTCTGATATTAGCGTAGCTGCGCGGTGGCGTTGAGAGTTGTTGGGGATTGACTTCACGAGGGTGCGGGGCAGGAGCCTCGGTCCGCAGATCGACTATATGAGCAGATGACGATGGATGTATGCGGCTCTGGAGACAGGAATCTTCATTTGTTGACTGTGTCACGATGACCGTAAACGCTACCGAAGGATACATAATTAGCAGATCGCATGCCTCGTCGACGTGCAGACGCCGTGGGGACACTTTCCTACGGACCTTGACAGTCCATCTTCTGGGCATTTCAAGTTGGAAAACTAAGTAGTAGGCAAGGTTTGAAACTCATGACAGAAACTAGATTGGCTGCTTTGATCTGTAGTCTTAGGCGTTGACGAAGATTGAATCTGTCTGTTCGAGTATGAATTGCAAGACGTAAGGAAATAGAACAAGACCGTTCTCACGCGACAGCAGTTCTCCTCGTAGCCGAAGGTTCTGTGGACGAGGGAACTGTTGGAGTAGCCTGGGTCTGGCTATCATGTTCCCCGCCGACCGCGCGCAAGATCTGCTCGAAAACGCCAAACCTCAAGCTCACGATGCTGTCATGTTCCGACTTGGGGACAACGCAGCTCGTGTAATCGATCCGATCTCCCCTCTTCGCCTCCGCCCAGCAACTGTCAAAGAACTTGGGCCCGTCCCCAGTTCCTATGAGCGCATCCGACTCCGCGAAGAAGACCTCAACCCGCAGCTTCTTTTCCGCGCGAAGCTCCGCCTCCTTCTCCGCCAGCAGCGGCACAAATCGATCATGGTCCTCCCACTCTCCCCAAAAGTCGTCGTGTCCCGTCCTCTTCAGCAGTAGACGCGCATCCTGTCCGAGCCCTTCCACGTTCTCCGAGTACACCTTCTTGATCAGCCGGTTCCAAATCCTCTGCTCAAACTCCGCCAGCCCAACGTCCACCCCAGGCGCCATGTACGGCCCCTTCCCCTGCAGACTCGGCAACATGTCAGTGACTGAGCCGACCGCAGCGCCGCTGAACCCGGCCACAGGCATGAGCTTCCGGTTGACGAAGCCGGCGACCTTGTCGAGCGCGCCGACCATGCCCTCGGGCAGCCCGTTGGCCAGCGTCATGAGGGCGGCGCCGGAGTGCGAGGAGTGCACCCACGGCGTGCAGAGGGCCACGTACGGGCGCGTTGGAGACAGGACGTGCCGGAGGTACAGGATGGTGTTCAGCGCGTAGATGGCGCCGCCGCTGTGCGCAGCTAGGGAGACGTGGCGGATGTCGAGGTGGGCGAGGAGGGCGGGCACGATGGCCAACCAGGCGCGGACGCGGTCGCCGGGGTTGGGGACCGGAGTGGTGCCGCCGAAGCCCGGCCGGTCGACGTCGAGTATGCGGACCCTGTGGCGCTTGGCGAGTGTGTCTTTGGCGATGTGCAGATAGCGACTTTTGGGTCGGTGAGTTCGGGATGTGAGAACGAGCTGAGACAGACTTGCCACAGCACGACTGTGTGAGACTGGCTTACCTGCCCAAGAGGCCACTGCAGTAGAGGAGGACATGCTCGAGTTCCGGGCGTTCCGGGTTTCGGTAGCCGTAGTCGCTGTACGTGACCTTGAAGTCCGGCGGCAGGGACGGACTCGTCGGGATGGTGAAGCTCTGGTGAAAGCGAGGGTCGTTGAGGTACTCCGTGGCGTCTGGCATTGTGTCTTGATGGGATTCAACCGTGTCGCAGGGGAGCAATTGAGTTTCAGCCTGGTTCTCAGGGTCCGCGATGGTTTTCCTTTTGCTTTACCCGGTGATTTGGTAACGTTGGGCAAGTTCATCACAGCAGTCAGCGGCGAAGGATCCGGTAAGTAGCGTGCCGTGCCGTACCGTACGGTGAGGAACGCGCGTAAGGGTGTAGGCAGCCATAGGTAAACTTTACGCCTGGTGCTTACTCCCGAATTGACCAAGACGTTGTTGTCTCATTCTCTCTGTTCACTCCACCAGAACCTCGAGTTTCTCATTCATCTGGGTTTCGGGGAATTCGCCCAACGGAACGATGACGAGCTTGTGCCTGAGTGACGTTTTCACTGTTCGGAAATGATCAGTCTCATGACTTATTTGCTGGCTACGTATGGCAAACCTAGGCTGAAATCCAATGTCTCTGGTTAAATATTGCAAAGTGGAGGAAAGGCGCTCGCAGAAGATTGTTCAGTCAACACGAAGAATTTTGAACTCCGGTAACTATTGTTGCCGCGACTTGAATAAGCTCAAGCCCCGATATCGTATCCGCCGCTCGCCAAGGTTCGCATCCATAAGCCAAAAAAACGCCTCATTACAGTCTTCCTCAACAAAGTCACAACAATGTGTCTGTGAATCAGTGTCATTACATACCGTTCTGTCTCGAGCTTATCTCAGTTCAGTCCTCGGGAACGTTGGACTACCCTGTGCCGATGTCCTTTGAATCTTGCATTTAAGCCAAGCCTCCCTGGACGGTTATTAACGAGACGTATTGCTCCTATGAACTCCTTCGATAGACTCTCCTTAACACCTAACCCTTACCAAAAGATATACATAATCATATCCTTCCCGAGTTTAAACACACAATGCGAACCTCGCTCCTTCTCGCCGCTTCGGGCCTGCTGTGTCCTGTAGTCTTCGCGGCTCCCATCGACTCTGGAGGAACACAATCACTCGAGGGCTCGATTCCCGGAGGGGAGGACCAACTCGAGGCCGTGAACGCCGATTTCCTCGGGGCTCTCATCGACGCCTACTACCTCCAAGAAGCCGTCGTGAACCCCAAGGACGTGCTCGACGACGTCAACCTGATGATCGCAGATTCGGGCATCGACCCCAACCAGTCCGGAGATATCCCCGACGAGGAGGAACCCGCCGCTGCTACACCGGCCGCCGATACGTCCGGAGACATCCCCGACGCCGCGTTCATAACCACGCGCGTGGATGCCTCGTCTGTGGACACGTCGATGCTCGACACCTCCGCCACGGAGGATGTCACCGGTGTCATCGACTCCGCCAAGCGTCAAGAGGAGGAGGAGGCGGAGGAAGAAGCCCTCTCGCAGTTCGAGGACCTCTTCAGCCTGGCCTTTGTCGACGGCGACGGCGACGGCGCGGTCATCGACGAGAAGCCGCTGACTGAGGAGGAGCAAGCCGAGGCCGTGGAAGAGGTGATCAAGCGTCGCAGGCAGCTCACCATCATCGAGCGCGACAGCGTCATCGAGGACGGCGTCAAGAGCTGGAGGGCGCAGTGCCAGAGGGTCCAGTGCAACAAGGAGGACGTCAAGCCGGACCTGATGAAGTGTGTCATGTCGGCCAATCGGTGGAAGTTCCACTACAAGGGCATGACCGAGCAGTCCATCATCTACGAGAACATGCCCAGGGAATGCCGCGATCTCGTCAAGGAGTGGAACGATATACGCGGGGACGCGCCGAGGGAGAAGGACGAGACCAAGATCAAGCTCTTGGATGGGAGCAAGTTTGAGCTCATGGATGATCTCGAGGATTGAGTGAGTGAAAAGGATGAAGGCGCGACGTTCGTGCGATGTAGTTATCGTGTCTGAGATGCATGGTTGAACTGATGTAGCTACAGTCTCCTGCTCAACCCCTAATTCCACCAAAAAGATTATATTTGTATCTTCAAATTGTCCACAACCAGTCCGTCCTCGCTAGCCACCTCCGGTTGATCGCGCACATTGCCCGAGGTCGGGGCGCGACCGCTACTACCGCTGTTACCTTGGAGCTTCATGGCGGCCTTCTTCTTTTGCGAGCCTGGGACAACATTCTACTTCAAGAGACCTTCGCAATATATAAGAACCTAGATACGCTCAGAGGCGCACAAGGGAAAGCTCCTCCGTAATGATTGTCCACGTCTTGAGCTCTGTGGCTGGATAAGAGAAGTACCATCTGGTTAGTCTGCCGTCTCTCTGCTAACGTTTAGCGTCGCTGTCATCGATCTGCACCGCCGTGAACTTATTCTAAATTATATCGACGGGACCTACGTCTCTACTTGAGCGGACTCGCAAGAACTCGAACTGGTAAAGACCGAAACTTCCGAGTCCGAATGATAACACGCCTTATGGACACTTTCATAGCCCATGTTGCTGCTGCCAACGAAAATGATGACAAAGGAGAAGAAAAAGAGGACGAAGGAGATACCTTGAAAATTATAGCTTTATCGAGCTTCGTTGGCTGAAGAATGTGAGGATCTCATAACCTATGTTAAACAGACATTATTTTCTCAGATCTTCTTTACACACTTTCCCCAACATCGTTTGTCCTCAAGGGAAGCCACCATGTCAGATACTCCCATAAAGCAGAAAAAGTGTTCGCCGTGAAGCTGAGAGAACGACGAATCTGTCGCCACTCGCCACCCCCCCGAATAGAAATCGTCCGCTCTCACTGCCGTCCTCGGGTTATTACCGAGCGCTTCAGCGGCGTGATCGAAAATTGGAGACAGGGTAGACAGAAAAGAAAACCAAAAATCACGCGCCCTCACTACGATTCTTCATGTGTGACCAATCGCGCGGGTCTCGACCAAGATTTATGGTCTCTCCCTCCCAGAAAACTTGGCCTGCCAGAGCCATTCTCTAGCGAGAATGTTTATATAACCAGCGACGGAAGGTATTATCGCCATGCCCCCAAGCCGAAGAAGAAAAAGGTTATGCACCTGACCTGACCTGACCATGCCATGAACATTGACAACATTGCAGCAGTGGCATCGATGAGTATTCGTTAACGACAATGGTTTGGAACCATCTACCCCTCAGTCATGCCAATTCAGCAACAGAAGAGCATCAGTCGTCAAAATCTTCTACCGGGGAGTGTACCAACTAAAATACTTTATCAACCGCAGAAATGTCTGGAAACAGAGCAGCGCGTCAGTATGGTGCCAATCGTGCCAGGTACAATAGTCTCTCTACCGGCATTGTTTCGCCACTGAAAAGCGCTAGCCAACGTCGAGTCCATAAGCACCACCGGACTTTGGGAGCATCACCCGTGCCTCTTCCGTCGTCTTTCGCCATCGAGATTATCTCTTGGGTATCCATACGATTGCCATGACGTAATGGGAACGTCACCGCGATCTGGCAGAGACAGCATGCCCAGCTCGTAATGGAACTGGGTGTCTACAATCTCCATGTTCCATCACGAAGGAGCCAGACCATCGTCGTTCTTTCCTCAGAGGTCCACTGCGAGCACACTCTTTTATAGCCATCCTCGAAACTAAGCAACACGGTACGAAATGTGATAAGCAGAACGCATGTACGCTGTATGAAGAAGAGCACATCACAAACAAGACAGTCGTCCCATGACAAGTATTATTGACCTGCCTTGCGCCCCTCTCAGGGGCATACTCTAAGTATCTACCCATGCCCCACCGTCACATCCGTCGTTTGTACAAGGAACCGGAGCCCCAGCCCATTTTCTTAGGACCGGGGTAAGAGTAAAAAAAAGAGCAGGTCTAGTCGCTTCGAAATGCCCAAGACTGGAGTAAAGAAATAAAGAGAGAAAAAAGAGGATTTGTCATAATGGGACAGATAGAAAGAACAGTGGTATGTTTCGAGATGCCATACCCGCGGGCGGGATGAGGGAGTACAGTCATTGCCCAACAGGTAGAAAGCAAACTAACAGTAAGAACGCCTAGCTCCTTCGGCGACCGTCGCGCCGGAATTTTCCTCGACTTTTCTCTCGACCAGCATCGCATACGGATGCACAATGTGCTCCGGTTGAAGACAGTAGGACTGGGTTGAAGCTTGGTGCTCTCATCGTTCTCCGACCAGCTTCGTAGCCAGGCTCCAGATACCTATCCTGGAGGTCTAGCTAGGTTTCGTTGTTGGTTCGACTGTTGATAATCCTGCCTCGGCCAAATAATTTGCTGTGGTAACTGCGAAACCCCGTCGAAGCAAGTTTGTTCGTACATCATACACCATCGTCGCGTGAGCGCGTTCAGCCGTAGAACAGCTCAAACTTGGTCTTGAAGCCGCGTTCCGTCGGCTTAACCTCCTTGATGGGGTGAAGAATCATGGGCGGCAGGCAGGGACGACCATGGGTCCGTTCCCATTCCTTGCCGCCGTACTCAGTATCCTCATAGCCGATCCAGTTGTTGTACAATCTTGGGGGAGGCTCGGCGCGGTAGTACCAGGTCATGCCCTGGTATCTACGCTCTCTACCCCAGCCCATGGGACTTCCCTCACCACCACTCTCGCCACGGGGGCCCGGGTTGAACCACTTGGCGAGGAAGGTGCCATTCCACGGGCGGTCGAACCAAGTGGGGTGAGGCGCGAAGACCGTCTTGAAACCGTGTAGGAGGGCTACAGTTTGGGGAGTCATCTCAGAGGCGATGTGGTTGCCGCGAAGGTTCTCGACGTGCATGATGTCCAACAAGCGCTTCGAGACACGAGACTGGGTGACGATGGTAGTGCGACGGGGAAGAGTCTTTGCGGGGTCAGGGTGCTCGTCATCCTTGTAGCCCCAGATGTGGTCGGAAATAATCCAACTGCTGTTGATTGGGTTGAAGATTGGGCCGACGGTGATCATGTCAGCATCCTCACCAACTCCCCACTTGTAGTTGTCTTTCTCAGGGTCGTCGACGGGAGGCTTGGGGCCGACGGGGTTTATGAAGCCACGCTTGGGAGGGCCCCAGATCTGGTTGCCGCGAGTGCGCTTCTCAACATCCTTCCGGAAGTCGTTATCGTAGTCGCCATGGTAGTCGGGGATGTAGTAGCGCTCGTTGCGCTCCCAAAGACCTCTGCGAGGCTGTTTCCTGGAGAACTCATCAAGGCGCTTCAGGAAGTCGTAGTGGTGGCCGATGATGCGAGCGTCCATTTCCCAGTTCCAGATGAAGTCGAACTCAGGATGGTCTTGGCTGAACTTCTGGACGGAAAGCCATTGAGCTGAATGAACACTTCTCTCGTTGTCGTCGGTAAGAGCGGTGTAGACGTCCCAGACAGCCTTGTCGTTCCACAACTTGGTGATTCCGTGGAACTCGAGAGGTACGTGCTCGTTGAGGACATACTGGTAGGTCGCCTCATCGTTCAAAATGTCGAGCTCCTGCTCGCGGACGTGCAACAGCAAGAAAACCTGGAATTCGCCACCTGATCGGAGAGAAAGCTCGGAAATGAGGGCACGAATGACTTGCTTATCGTTTTCGCTGTACTTCTTTCCGGTGTAAGATCGCAGGAGGACGGCGGTTCGGGTATCGGCCTTCTTCGTCTTCTTCGAATCCTTGGACTTTGTAAAACCACGCTTCTCGAGCTCATCGTCGACTTGGCTTCCGTATTTCTCCGCGATATCGGGGTAGGCAGTCTTGATATACTCATTGGGCTTACCCTCGTCGAATCTAGCCGCGTTTCTCTCAACGCACTTCTCCTGCAAGTCGCCCCAGTTGATGTTATCCCAATCAATGCGGAGGCCGGCCTTGCTAAGCTGGGGAAGCAAGCCGTAGGGTCCAAGACGAGTCTCGCGTTCGTAGCAGATGTTGCCGTCCATGTTCAGGATGTCGAAGCTGCCGAAGCCAGCTGCGGGGAACTTTTCGGGTTGACCCTTGAAGACCAAGAGGTCCTCCACTACCTCGCCGGTGGCTCCGATGCATGGTACGTACGGAGCGCGGTGCGTCTTATTCCATTCCTCGCCGTTGTAGTCAGGGTAAGGGTTGTAGGCAACGGGTCGCTGGTTCGTGTACGCGACGTCTTGGGCGCCGACGTCGTGGAGAGCGGCGGCGTGCTCGGTGGTTCGGTTTTCCTTGTTGGTCAATGAGTTGAGCGTGTTACCGTAGATGTAGTCGTTTCCAGGAAGCCTGTCACAGTTTGACCAGAGTTAGTTCATGCCAGCGTACGTGACAATTGACGTTTCCACCGTCTGACGGCGCGAAGATGTAAGCACATACCTCTTGGCGGCTTCGTACTCGGCGGCGAACTCATCTCGGAGGGCTTGTTCGTGCTTTTCTCTCTCCTGCTTCAACCTCTCCTCCTCCTGTCTCTGCTTCTCCTCCTCTTGTTTCTTTTCCTCGTCAGACTTGGGAGGCTCGGCGGGCTTCACGGGCTGCCCCGGAGCCTTGTCGGCGGGAGGGGCGGCTGCGACGCCATCGTGATTCCACGGCACGACGTGGTAACCTGCGGGAGCGCCGCGAGTGGCGAGGAAGTAGACGGAGATGACGGCGAGGGCCAGGAAGAGCAACGTCTTGGGACGAGCCCTCGGGGCGACGAAGCCTGACGATGACTGCTTGAGCATGGTCATCATTGCCGAAGCGGTCGCGGCGGTAGCTGCAGCAACCGAAGTACTAAAACCCGCAGCGGCCTGGAAGTGTAATGTCGCTATCAGACGGTGGCGGCGGTTAGATGATGGTAGGAGAGTGCCTCGGCGCTACAGAGGCATGCTGCAACAACGCACAGTTGGGGACCAAAGGAAGGGACGGGCGAACGACAATAGAACGCGCACGCGAGAGACAAATTGTCAGAGGGGCGATTGTTGGTCCTCGCGGAAACCCAATCGACAAACCGGTTTACAACAGCGTGGTGGTTGAGCGGGACTAGTGACTGGGGGGCTTGGCGAGATTGGATAAGGCTTGTTGATTAAAAGAGTGGCACGGCTCCTATCAAAGAAGACCCGGGTTCACTGTGTGTGGGTTTTTTTCTTTCCCCATCCTGCGTCGAGGTGGGCGTGGTGGACGACGTCGTGGAGATGCAGAGGTTAAGATACTTCGCAAATAAAGGTGAGGGAGGTTTGAAGTGAAACGACGAGGACATCGGCGAAACAAGCAAAGAAGAAAGCTCTGACTGCAATAGCAGTTGCGAGGGAAGCACTAGTGGTGGAAAAGGAGAGGGAAAGACGTCGCTGCAGAATGGCGACCAAAAGGAGGGTCGAAGTGAGCCAGTATAGGAAAGGAGTGACGTTCAGGAAAAGGAGAAGCAGGCAGGAACACCGAATACACCACACAGCCTACGGAGTTGCAGGCACACTTGCAGGTGCACATACGCGGCAGGAAGCAGGAGGATCTTGGAAGAGGCAAGGGCTGGCCACAGGGGATGTAGCTCTACGGGTAAGGTACCTGCTCTTCCAAGTTCTTCCTCCTCTCTTGGGTCCTCGAGCCATTCGATTCGTCGGATACCTCATGAATGGTGGAAACCGATCCCGTCTGTTTGCTCTCCAAGGGGAAACTTGCACGTACCACTGCCAGCGCGGCACTCGTCAAGCAAAGACGGGACAGCTTGGTTGCGCACCTAGATCGCCTCTGAGCGAGGGCACCAAGTGGCCACCTAATCGCCAAAGAAAGGAACGGCATCCGGGCAGGCAGGGGGCGTCTGTCGACATTGCTCCCACAACGGGCGTGGGTACTCTTTTGGGGGGGGGGAAAGGTCAGGGACTCGGGGCTAGATGGACGTCCTTGCTCTTTTTGGCGGCAGACGACCGAGTGAGAATACGCAGGGTGGCCAAGTCCTTTGGTCCCTTTACCGCTAACAAGCGCGAGTAGTGTTTTTCGACGTCAAATCAGCGATCAGTGGATGCTTCAATCTTCAGGCGTGATTTCGGCCTGCAAGACGAAAACCACCAAGAAAAAAAATAAAAGTTTCCTGAATTGCAGTTGCAAGAACCCAATCTTGTTAATCCCTCCGTTGCGCTGAGACAAAGACAAGAAATAAGCCACGCGTTGGTCGCCGGGCCGTTGACTGCGCCTCTGAAACCTTTCTGCAGTTTTGATAACAGATAGGCAACTACCTGACTTGTCGTCCCCTGACTAAGGTTACCTAGGTACTTAGCCTGGTAGCCCACAGACAGCACCCAGCACTCGACCTCTGGGCCTTGGTGGCGCTTGCCGCTATTTCGTGATAGGACGCCAAAACAGGCAGTCAGGTTCCCGCCCGTCAGGCCCCTGTCGATCGTGTCCCCCATGTACCGAGACAGCAGATTCCTGAGGGCGAGGTACATTGATTGACAGGTTCACCCACCACCGCCCTTAAACCCAGACAAGTGGGCAAGGAAAAAGGCACTTTATTACGAAGGTCGCGGCCAAAAGTATTCGTACATCCCCACTTTTAATCACAGTGAGGCTAACCAGAAGCCGGCTAAACTTCAGCACTAGCCCCTAGCGCCTCTAACTACCCCTCTACCCCACCTCAATATATATAGTTAATTTTATAACTACTATAATTATTAAAAAAATACTAAATTTTTACTATATTACTAAAAATACCCCGCGTAATATAAATATTATACTTTTGAGGTTATATTTAAACTCTCCTACCCTCTTTTACTTAGAATCCTAATTTTCCCTATTAAAATCACTAGTATTATTAATTTCTAACTATTCTACCTCCTTAGTAGCATATATAGTATAGCTACTAGCCTTATAATCTAAGTTAAGATTATTAAGCCTATTAACTACCTCCTACTATAGATTATTATTATTTATTACTACTCTATCTAATATAGCTAAAAAAAGTATTAATCTTAGTATATAGAGTTACCTCTTCTACTACTATTAATACTAATAAATATATACCTTCTTTATATTTATTACCCCCTTTTATCTAAATTACTTATTAAATATTCTACTAGATTTGCTCTATAAAGTGCTATAACTTCTTAAGTAAGAAGTTCTCCTAATTTGCTTTTTATATTTAGGTTAATTTCTAATAGCTATTAATACTAATAAGCCCTTATTATTGCTTTAGATATACCTATAGAAGCTTAATTACTAAGAGATCTAGTGAATTTACTAGCTATGTTATAAGGACTATCCCTAACCTCGCCTATAGCTCTTAGTTCTAGTGCAAGGCGTAAGGGCTAATATTATCCTTTTATACTATTATATCTAAGCAGGTATATTACTATTACTTAATAAAAGGTATAAAAAGTAGCCTTAGAATAATATACTAATACTAATACTAGTTGTTAGTCGGTAGGTTACGTAATTATTACGTAGGCAGGGGTAATAATAGTAATAGTAAAACAAGTAATAATATTCTTCGTTGCTATCTAAAAGAGGGAGTTTTCTAGGAGGGATTTACCTCTTATTTATACTAGAGGTAAGGTATCTAGAACCTTCTATGACGCGTAAGCTGCTTAGAAATCAAGCCCTACTTATTTCCTCATATAGCTACTAGCTTATATAAGCTAGTAACCTTATTATATATAAGGTTTAACCTTATTAGAGGCTAGAATCCTAGCAGTTTCCT
>JAOQIF010000589.1:0-55052 GCA_026260285.1 Colletotrichum sansevieriae | reverse complement strand
ACATACCACCCCCCCCCCCTGCTCCTATCACATCTCACTCTTTACAGAACCCGCTCTAACGAGATAGGCTACGCGCATCAGCAGCACATGCGCTGCGACCTTCTTTGCCGTCTTCCCTGCGCCGCCGCCCTCTCTCTCCCTCTTTCTTTGCGCTGTCGAACTCGACACTCGCCCTCTCTATTTCCGTTTCCGTTTCCCAGACCCAGTAAGTACCCTTCAAGTCGAGTGACTTGTAGAGAACCTTGTGCGACTTTGGCCAAAAAAGCCGGGGTCTATGGGTTCTTACATGCGTGGCCAAGGGCCGAATCACCTCCAATATGCACCTCAGTGCGTATCAACCCCTCTCAACACAGCTCTCCATCTTGCACACACGCCCTCTTTCTCTCCCGTCCCTGGGCCAGTTGAACGCTTTTCCATCACAATCACCACTGTATCCCCACCCATACCACTGTTCACGATGGCCGCAAAACGTCGGAAATTTCAGAATCGCGAAACGAACCCGGATCCAAATCTCGGCCTCAGCGTAAGGACTAAGAACGCCCATACCACTCGTTCGATGCAAGGGTCCCTTCCCCCTTCCTCTTCCCCTTCCAGCTCTGGACCCCATTCGGTCCTTATTCTGGTCTAGGCTCCTGCCGCCACACACCACACCACCACTTCCCGCGCCCTGCGTCCGAGGCCAACCGCCGCCCTTTCGTCCCGTCCGTAATCCCAGTTCAGATGACACTTTACAGAGCACTAATACGCCTCCCTTCGGTGAACCCAAGCAGGGCAAGCCACATAACGCCCCCAAGCCCCCGCGCTACTGCTACCGCTAAACCCATCACCCCAGCAGAGGAACGCCCAAAACAATCCCATGGTCCCGGGTCAAACCTCCTTCAGCCATCTTTCCCAGGCTTTCAGTGTCGAGGTTCTTTTGTTGTGGCCCTAGCCGGGAATGAAAACGCTACCGCCGCGCCAAAAACGCCTCTCCCACTACTGTCAAATCTCAGAAACCCTCTGTCGAAATTACTGAACAGCTGTGAGGGAGATCTCCAAGACACACAATTTGAACACCCATGGTTGTCCGCAGTGCGTGGGCTGGTGTTGTTGTATTGCTACTGTGCCTTGCTTATCCACGCTTTTCCACGCCGTGCCTCTGCTTGTGTTGCCTGCCGGCAGGAAGTTGCGAGTCCTACTTTAGACTGCTTCAGCCTATCAACTCCGCCTGTACGCCACCTCAGTCACGTCGGGCTCCCGTCACGCTCGTATCACGTTCTTTGCGCGGGGATTATTCCAGTCACCTGGCTGTTGCTAGAGGTCCAGAATTATCTATATCTGGGGATGATAGGAGACCCGGGGTAGCCTTTGGTGGAGGGGTGTGTAGAGTGAGGAGGCGGAGGAAGGCCTGGCCCGGCCGCACGCACACGCTCTCTCTCTCTCTCTCTCTCTCTCTCTCTCAGGCTCTCAGGCTCTCTCTCTCACTTCGAACTGATTGCAGCTGTAAGGAAGCGGCTCCCCGGTGTTGTTTTGTTGGCTATCACCCCGTGCTGTCAGATCAGGTTCCTGACAGGACAGGGCGATGTGGAAGGCCCTGCTGAACGGGGCAACGATTCACGTCCCGCCAAGTCCTCGGGCAGCCATCGATCACATCTTAGGGTGGGTGAGTGATGGGCAATCAGTGTCAGGTTTAGGTGCCACGACGTGACGGTTGACACCACCACACCAACTAACTTCCTCTGCTTGACATATTTGACAGGCAGCCCAAAGAAAGAAAAAGAAAGCCCCCGCCCAAAAAAGGCCGTTCGATGTGCGACTCTTCCTCGGAAGATCTCCTGCGAGGCATGGCCGCCGGGTAAGTTCCCTTGCTTGCTTGCTGGAGTGAACGGTATGCGCCCCTGAGGAATCTGCGGATTTTTTTGCGTCGTTCAGGAGTCTGGGGGTTGTCAAGGAGTGAGCATGTTGCGTGCCGTGTTCTCGATCGGTGAGATGGCTATGGTTTCCTTTTTCCTGTTTTCTTTTTTTTTTTTTTCTTTTTTCTTTATATCGGTCTTCTCCCACAGCGCCCGGTGGGCAGACGAGACCATCTGCATCAGACCTGCTGCTGCGCTTCAATATGATTTCGAACCTTCCCCTTTCGAGTTTCACCGGATGCTAGGTAGTCGAATCGACGCAGACTCATGTCTGGTGATGATGTGCTGACGCTGTCTCTCTCTCTCTCTCTCTCTCTCTCTCTCTCTCTCTCTCTCTCTCTCTCTATGTGTGTGTATTTTTCTTCCTCATTCGACGTAATGCAGGCTGGAAGAGCGGGATATTGCGTTGATCACGACCTCGGAAAATCTACATGGAATGGGTGGAGTGATTACCACCATCATCCAGCATTGGTTGTGATGAGTCGGTGAGTCTTCTTTAAGCTTGCATTATGACCGAATAATGATAAGGAGGTGATGGTTAGGCTAGCTAGCATGTACCAACTATACCTTGTGGTGGCATTGTTTTGATATCCATGGGTGCGACGCTCGTTGTCATAAAGTAGTAATTACCATCTAAAGTAATGCGAGCCTGCATGGATGTCTTGCACAACATGGCAATCACATGCTCAAAATGTTGGTACGGGTAAGGAAGTATCACCCGTGAAGCATTAGCTCGCTGTTTGTAGGGTATTTTCAAGTGTGATCATTATTGTCGACGCGCCTTGCTGATGATGTTTTGTCAAGTTTGCTGGCAATTGTCATTTATTCAAATCATTTGATAATGTCACGAGACCTTGATGTTGCTTGGCAATGTGTAATTAACGATGCTAATTTCATTAGGTCGTAAAGGCTATTTTACAGCAAGTGCGAGGTATCAATCCGTCATCCATCCGCATGAAGAGAAAAACCACTTTACAGTCCACGGTGCAGCTCTTGAGCAGACACCTTGCTGTTGCGCCTAGCACGGTTGTGGCCGTGGTCGTCATGTGCGATCTCGGGCTCACCAATATGTTTCGCCAAAACAGATGGGGGAACCTGAGCAGCGTCGGTGGGGTCCTTTGCAATACCCGAAGTTGTGTTTCTGGGTTTGCAAGTTAGTCTCTGTTTCGGTGTCGCGCACAGGTTCGGTGCTGAGATCGCTCGGAGAGGTATCGCTTACGGCTGAGCGTAGGTCTTGTTACCGCCGACGGTCTTGCTTCCGTCAAGGTCGGAGTCGACGCGGGGGTCAGCCTTGTTCATAGCATCGGACTTGTGGGGACCGGCAGTGTTCGGGGCAGGTCCGGTGCCGTGGGTACCGCCGACAGCGGCGCCGACGTGGCCAACACTGGAGTGAGTAGCAGAAGTGCCGCCGCCAGTGACGCCGGTGCCGTGAGAGCCGGTGTGGGTACCAGTGTGGGTACCAGTAGTACCGTGGCTGCCAGTGAGACCAGAGCCAGGAGCTCCGCGGTGGTCACGGTCAGAGTCGACGCGAGGGTCAACCTGGTTGCCAACACGACCGTGAGGGCCGTGGCTGCCAGCAGGGTCATCGTATCCGGTCTGAACGTTGGATCCGGTCAAGCCCGATGTGCCGTGGGTACCAGTGGTACCGTGAGTGCCAGTCAGGCCGGAGGTGTTGTGGGTGCCGGTGGTACCAGGGGTACCGGTCAAACCAGAGGTACCAGTGGTGCCATGGGAGCCAGTCAGGCCGGAGCCAGGGGCGCCACGGTGGTCACGGTCAGAGTCGACGCGGGGGTCGACCTGGTTGCCAACGCGGCCGTGGGGGCCATGAGTACCGGCGGGGTCATCGTAGCCAGTGGTGCCTTGAGTGCCAGTCAAGCCGGAAGTACCGGTGGTGCCGTGGGTGCCAGTAGTACCGTGGGTACCGGTGCCGGTCAGACCGGAGGTGTGAGTGTTCGTCGCACCACCTGCGGTGCCGGCAGGGTTGGCACGGTGGTCTCGGTCGGAGTCGACTCTGGGGTCGCCGGCGTTGGCAGCACGGGAGCTGTGAGGGCCGGAGGTTCCCTCAGGCTGCTCGTGCGTCTTGTCGGAGTGAAGAGCGTCCTTGACCTTGTTGACGATGGAAGACATTTTGGCTGATTTGTCGCGATCGGGGTATCAAGAAAGGACTTCTAAAAAGGTTGATTAGGGAAAAGTGGCTTTTGTTTGTTTGTGTGGTTGCTTGGTTGGGTATCTTGGTTCGTGATGAGGAGAGAAGAGACGACAGGAAGAGGGGGGTTTGAGGTGGTTATATAGATTGGGAAGGAGTTGTCGAGAAACTGCAACTTTCCCTCCTTCCTGATGGCAGATTAGGAGATTGGGATCGCTATCCAGCCTGGGCAGGCTGCCGGTGACTGCTGTTGCTGTCCGCCCTTGCTACTTCCTTCAGCTCGTACCGCTGTGACTCGCTACAACCAAGGAATCTGCATCACCGGGCCTGTCTGTTTGCCTGTTTGCCTGCCACCAACCAACGACTGATCAATGCCGTCGGGGTGATTGTTTGGAGAAGGAGAGCCACACACACAGAGAAGCCTGGCTTGCGCCCTTACTTCATCCATCGTCATAGGTCTTGGGCCGCAGCTGTCTCATCGGGATACAAGCTTCAACTGTGGATTACTCGGGAAGGTAGCTGATACGCTGGTGCGTTCTCTCCGGTAAAGACCGGGGACCCTGGCCAATAGGGGCAGGACGAACTAGGCCCAGCTTGCCGTGGCGGGATGACGACCCAGGTCTTTCGGCTGGCGTGATGCTGGGCTTGTTTCCGTCAAGCCTCAATATGTGATGGGCATCTCCCGGTTTGGTGTGGCACTCAAAGGTCTCAATTGTGGCCGAGATCCCTCAACAGACGTAAGAAAACCCAGGATTTTTCGTCATACGTGGGAGTGATAGTCGGGTCACGGTGGTTAAAGAGGACTGAAGATCTGTGGCTAGTGACGTCTAGGGCTCTGTGAGGATTGCAGATGGATGGCAAAGTTGTTGTGGCAGCAGTCTTTGCTACCTTAGAACTGAACACCTTGTCTCCGATCACGTACGCTGCCCACACGTGGAGAAAGGGAGGGGAGGGGAGCTCGGAGCTATACTAGTATACGACCACCTGAGGTTCTTGTGGACGAGACAGCTGCTGGCACTCACTGTGCAGCTCATCCCTCAATCCGTCCATGCGTATGAGCTGGCTGGTGGGCGGCATGCTGGGAGGGATACATCGGCGTGCGGGATCCAGGCGAGATTTGCAAGAGTCTACAGAGAACCAGAAAAGCGCACCATTGCCGCGCGTCGTGTCTTACGGGCTAGCACGGGCTAAGCAGGTACGAGCTGCGAGGCATCGGAGTTGAATTGATACAGCCAAGCCAGACGCAATTCGAGGTTGCGGTTGTACGAGCAAAGACGTGCTTGTGGGAGGCTCTGGATGCTGCTGGGTTGCAAGAGTCTGAGGTTTGACGTTCCCGAACGGATTCCCACAGAATCAAGGCAGCGGAAGTAACCCCGCCAATGACGCAGCACAAGTGAGCTGAAGTATGGCTGATCAGCCCCGCCTGTGGCGTAAGCTCCCCTTGGCGCCCCGTCGCTTGGTGATCGGATGTGGCTAGTGCAGAGTCTCGGCCTCCAAATCTCGCGGGAACAGACCAAATTGTGGCGTCACCTACCCCACAAATGCGGTCATTTACTTCTCAGCTGTGCCAGCGAGCTCTGAACCACGCCTCTCGTTAACGCAGCGCTGCGGGGCATTACGCCATGCGGCTCTCATCGGACAACACGAAGGAGAGGATGACAGGCAATAAGCGAAGTGCTTGAGCTGCCAAGGTACCCTTTCCACTCATATCGTGTGCCAAGATACTTCATCATTGTTATCTATGCTGATTCAGACTGAGTTTCGATCATATCCTGGAACGGTGACTGAACCCCTTAGTATACGTTGATCTCTCCAAAGGTCCCGTCGAACTCCAGAAATAGCGACAGCGATCGACCAGAATTGGGTCATTTCTGAACGGGATTTTGTGCAAATCCCATCCTCTTGCTTCACCCAATCACCGGCCCTTGTTCTGTACACCGATATGCTAACATGGTCTCGGCTTTTGCCTCGCTTTTCGTGGGGCCTCTACAGGGGATGCGTGACCTGTACTTCGATTTTCGTCGCTAAGCTAACAATGCAAGCCGTCCGCCGTTTTCCGCGTGTCGTCGCACATTTTCGAAGGGAGCGGTCACGGGGAAAACCAAGCTTTGCAAGCATGCGGTGAATCCTCTAGTCCGAGCTCAGATGGACTAAGGGGTACTGCGTATAGTAGCTAGGGGCGGTCTGGTATCTGACCTCTAGCCGCAGAACCGCCATCTTCATCTTGTTTTCCTCTGGATCGCGAATCGTGGATTTCTATACGGATCTCAACTATCCCACCCCGGGACTCTTGGTTACCGAGGCCTGCTGCCACGTAATTTCCATTGGAGATAGTACAATGGCTCGATCCTCGCTAAACAAAAAGTCTCGGGCCTGCTTGGTCTCCCTCAGCCACTTCACCTAACGGAGGGTAATGTCTGAAAGAGGCATGGTAAGAGTATGGGGAAACCTGTTTGACAGCGAGACAGGCGTCCGAGACATGAGCGGCCCTCCAGTCTGGAGCGTTCCAAAATCATTGCGCGTTTCAAGCACTGGATGCAACTCAGTCACGAGATCTCCGGATCTCCCTGAAGATGATTGCTTTCGCTGAAATGGACGCGTTTTCGGAACGGCAGTCAGGGCCCGATACGAGGCGGTCAGCGAGCATCGCGCAACCGAGGCACCGCTGCGCTCGGCACGATTGTTCGTGCAGGTGCAGGACTTGGCTGAGGTGTTTGCTTGGCTAAGGTAATCTGCCTTGTCTAGCGTAAGGTACCTATTCCTGCTCATCTTGACTACAAACCACTTCCCGTGGCGAGCGCCCGCCTTGGGTTCAACTTCTTTTACCCCTCGTTTCACAACTCATTCCTCATTTACAACAGGTATACATACGTCATTTGAGCATGATGGCGGCTACTGAGGTACAAGCATCAGCTCCATGTCTCACATTATCACCGTGCCATCTTCATCTTCAACCCCCTCAGCCGGTCGCCGAAGACGGTCCCAGTTTGATACCATCAGGCATGCGAATGATTCAGGTTCGCTGCCTGAGTGACCTCCTGTTCCTCACGGTTTCCTGTGGTACTGACGATCCTTTGATAATTGTGAATGAGAAGGAATGGACTCTGAATCTAATTTGTAATACCTACATAAACTTTCCATAACATTGCACTATTTCTCAACATTTCAGTGCCCTGATTGGGACAAGGGGTCAAACGAATCGTAAGGTAATTGTTACAGAGCATCTGCCAAGGGGCAGCAATGTATTTCACGACCATATGCCTGGGCTTTTTTTTTCCGGCGGCGAGGAACACTTGCCGGGTTTCAAGGTTCTTTCCAGCAGGAAGTCGCCAGTGATCTTGTGCTCAACAACAGCCCCATCAACGTAACGTTGTTGGCTTGTTGTCCTTTCGGTCGGGTGGGACGTGCAACCTGTGATTGGAATCATGTTCTACAGAGTGCAGTACTTATCCGGGTGTGTCTAAACAAGTATGGCTACTGAGTTACCTGTTTGTCCATTTCTCCCCAATGGCGTTGGCAAGTACAATGTGAAAAAGTTGAACATTGCCGCGCCATTCGGCAGTTCGTCTTTCAGGTATTATACGCGCCCGCTAAGGGATGTAGCCAACGTCGTTATGGCCGTTGAAGCCACAGCCCGGAGGCCAGATCCGCTTACCCGGATCGTCCGCCCGTCATCGCCGCAAAGCCCTACCCGCTCCCCCGTGTGGGTCGCCTGATGTCCCACACAGAGTCAACACAGGGGAAGTCAAACACTTTTGGTATCACACATCCATCGTCGTGACATTCACGCCAGTTAATTGGACAAAGTTTTGCACGAGTAATGGACCATAATCGGCGCAACGTATGGTCGCTTGAGTCCCCATGACAAATAAGTCGGACATTCATGCGACTCATCAACAGCTTGGTTACATGTCACTTTGCCCAAACCCCTTTGTTGTCAACATTTTCCTTGCGGTAATAATGGAGTTTTACTCATTTTTGAAATTAGGGTAGTTATTATAGTACAGAAGTACGCGTGTTTGGGGTATCAACTGAAAGAAGCCTGCAGTCTGCTTGCTCGTACAAGTCGGCCGTGAAACAAACATTTGAAATCAGTAAAGAAACAACTACAATTCGTCCATCGGGGAAAAAAAAACGGTATCCATCAATGATTAACCTCCGCATCTTATTCAGATGACTCAAATCGTAATCACTTCAGCGTCCTGACAACACTCGCTTAGACGCGAGAGTTGTACCAGCGGCGGCGGTGAACTGCAGGGCCGCGGTTGTCGGCAACAGCAGTGCGACGACGGACCCAGAAAAGGCCGATGAGAGCGGAAGCAAGCCAAACAATGGCAGATAGGAAGGCAAAGGCGATGTTGGCCTTGTGACGTCCACAGCTATCACCACGGGGGCTGACGTTGCTCCAGTCGAAGACGGGCCCGCAACCGTCACCAATAAGCTGGAAGAGATAAATGTTTAGCTTCGGTTCTCTCATTAAGCGGAGGGAAAGTAGCTTACGTTGACCAGCAAACCAAAGGCAACGAACCAGAGGATGCTGAGGAAGATGTCCATGGGCCAGTGGACGAAGCTGCCGGAGAACGGCAACAACCAGATCAATGCGAACAGCATGGAGATGCTGGACACCACGATGGTGTAGATGAAGCGGCCATTGTCCCACGACGAGGCGTTGTCGTGAGCGTGCAGGTACGCGCCGGTGATACCGGTCACAATGGCAGCGAAGGCCAGTTGTGCGGCGCGGAAAATCATCTGGACAATACGGTCGACTGCCATTTTGGAATGATTTTGTTATGTATGATTAGACAAAGAGTTAGGTGGTGTTATTGGTTATGAATTGTTAGGACGAAGGGTCTTGTCGCACGGGTTGCTTGCTGATCTGCCGTTGTCTGAGCTGGGGAGTGAAGAGGAGTTACATGATGGATGGGGAAAGACGAATAGTTTATTTATCAACTTCGTGGGAATAGGCCAAGAAGGCAGAAAGATTGATGATACCTGTGGGAGAAAGTCCACTCCAAGCCAACAGGAGTCACATCAGGATGACGACCTCATCCAAAAGCAGGTTTGGGCAGGAAACCCTTGCGCCGTCCGACTCGTCACCGCGCCGAGAGACGGCCAGCAAAAGTTTCTTTTGGGCTTTTCGTGTCACCACATCGACAGGACACCGCGCCGGAGCAAACGAGTGAGTAAAAAATGGAGTAACGCCAAGTCCCGAGACCTTTTTCCTGCAATACGGGACGTAGACCCTGCCAAGATCGGCCTGCGTTACTGCCGGCACCTGAAGCCCGTGGGAGAGAAAAGGGAGCGAACAAGGGGGAAGAGGGAAGGGGCACAGAGGACGCCGGCCAACGTCACCAGGCTGGCATCGCGAGCTGCGTGGCACCGCTGGCGAGAGCCCGTTCGCCTTCTGCTAAGGAGTTCGAGAGCGACCTGGCGGCTTGGTGCCCTGCATGTTTGCCCTCGTAATGAGGTCATCTGGCCTTGGGGAGGCATGGGCGTAGGGGAGAGTGCTGGCTAGGCTAGGTTGACTCTGATAGGGCGGCGGCTAGACTCATCCTGGTTGTGAGGTTTGAAACAAGCCTTTGCGGGGCCGCGATGGGATATTGCGCCCTTGCTGTCCTGCAGGAGACGGACTATTCTTTATTTGAGCGGCGTCTGTCCGGCTTGTGGTCTAAGGTAGTCTCAACTAGATATGTCGATTCGCATCTTGTCAGCCACTGTGCGCTGTACAGCCAGAGATCGCGAGAAGTAAGCACGGAGCTTCAGCACGATTACCATCAGACGGTGAAGCGACAAGCACGAAGCCTACCGAGCAGCCCATTTTGGGGGCCGGGGGCCAAGCCGGTGCGACTTCGTCGTCGTCAACCTTATGGCACAGCGTCGCATTGTATTCTTCGAAATTGAATAATTCCAATGAGTAACGCAACAGAATGCCGGCAAGTCCAGCGCATGGTCGCACTTCACCAAGAGGGCCAAACGTCGTGAATTGTGGCGATCACTGTGGCTTTCCAGGGCCAGAATCTCACGATCAGCACGAACCGGACTACGATGGGCGCGTCACAAGGCCGAAATGAGGTGATCTGTGTGGCCAGTCTAAGTCTGATGACGACTAAAGAAAGTCCCTTCACACGCAACGTATGTCGTCGTCCAAGACGTGCAGAATCAGGGAGTGCGCGCTTCGCATAGGTGAGTGTGATGTCATCTCTCATCTCCAGGGATGGGCGCCCAACCAGCTTCAGCCACACATTCTCAAGCCACGCAAGCCATGTCAAATCACAAATGAGACCAATCAATTTCTCCCGCCCAGTGATGTAAGTAAGAAAGGAGTGGCTGGCCCATTAAACGATAGCTGTATTTGTGCATCCTTTGGTCGTAGTTGCTTTTGGTATCCCTCATGTGGCGCGCTGGCTCTTGAACTCCGGCGCCTCGCTGTTTTGGATGGTATACTCTCTTTGCTACGTAGGGCCAAGCTCCCGTCCTCAAAGTCGCGCCGGTTTAGTTCCAGCTGCTCGATTAAGGCCGTGATCTCGATTCGGCGGCGATGAGTGGACCATCCAGGCGTTCGATTAGAGAGATGATGTTGACCAAGACCTGAACGGGAACCCCAAGTGCCGTGGTTCCGGCAGACGTTTTTTTTTTTTTTGGCTCTGAAGAACAGGCGATACCTTTATCCGGACGCTTTTACCTTGGCGTTGATTCATAAGTGAAACCAACACAAGAGAACGACACAGGTGCAGAGGTGCTCGGCCGAGTCCGGACCTCAGTCCGCCGACGGAGTTCGGTACTTTGTGGGCCCTTCCCGCACTTTGCAGCCGTTCTGTACCCCAGACTTCCTCGGTAGCCCCACAACATACCGGCCCCATATGTCTCATTCGGCCCGAGATTTGGATTCGTCTCTTTCATATCCTTTTGGCGGCGGCTTCCAGATACTTCTGAGAACCGAGGGCTTTCGTTTCTCGTCGAGGTTTCGGAAAACGTAGTGCCACGTGCAGCAGATCGAATTACAGCGAATATGAAGCCCTCAAGCTCCAACATGGGCTTTTTCCAGGAGCTACCGGTGCTTCAAAACCAATACTTCGACGTTGCTAGCTTTCAGAGAGCTTTGAGATGTAAGTTCTCCTTGACATGCGTACCACTTCGGACGACTGATCCTGTACAGTGTTCCTCCCGAAAGATGTGGCTAGTCGAGTTGAGGTCGACGTCGCTCAGCTCGGCGAAGATATTCTATCCGACCAGATTTTCGAATGGGTCACAGACTCAGAAAAGAACAAACCCTATCTGAAGGGCAGTGGTAGAGATGCATTCGGCAGACCCAAATCGGAACTCGTCGTTGGCGAAGGGTGACGCTGCCTCCAAAACTTTGGCATCGCGAGGGGCATCGTTGCGACGGGCTACGATAGCTCTTTGGGATCGTCGGCTCGGGTCGTACAGTTCCTCAGAACTCACCTGTGGGGGAGCTCAGCTTCAAACGTCTGTCCATCAGCCATGCAGGATGGTGCAGGATGGTGCCGCGAAATTACTCCAGTTGCATTTGGCAAAGTCGGATCTCGACCCAACGCAGCGTCGAGTCTTTGAGAATGCGCTGGAGCATCTTCTTTCGAGGGACCCGTCAAAAGCATGGACAAGCGGGCAGTGGATGACGGAAAGGATAGGGGGGAGCGATGTCTCGCTCACTGAAACCGTAGCCCAGCACGATCCTTCGACACCTCTAGGCCTGGCCGATGCCGAGGAGAACATCCCCTTGGGTCCTTGGAGAATCTCTGGCTTCAAGTGGTTCTCCAGCGCAACGGACTCTGCGATGAGCGTCCTCCTGGCGAGGACACAAAACGGCATCAGCGCGTTTCACGCTCCTATGAGACGTCACGGCCCCTTCGCGAAGACAATGATCGGAAAGTCCAAAGGCACGGCGGGAACCGAGTTGAACGGCGTCCGCATCCAGCGTCTCAAGAACAAATTCGGAACTCAGTCTCTTCCTACAGCCGAGCTCGAACTTCAGGGCATGAGAGGGTGGTTGATCGGAAAAGAAGGTGGCGGTATCAACGAGATCAGTACGATCCTGACTTTGACACGCGTACACTCTGCCGTCGGCGCTGTGGGCTACGTCGGCCGTGGATTAGCCATCGCGCGGGCATATGCCAAAGTCCGGCAGGTGGGCGCCGGCCGAGGCAAGCGAATGTTGCTGGCCGAAAGTCCCTTGCACATGCAAACGTTGGCAGACATGACGGCAGAATACCACAGTCTCATGCTGCTGACCTTCTTCACTTCGTATCTTCTAGGTCTCGACGAATACCCTCAAACTGACAAGTCGGGACTGTGTCCAGTGCTCGCCTTGATCACGCCAGAGCAGAGATATGTCGCACCACTTTTGCGCGTCCTTACACCCCTTTGCAAAGCGTACGTTTGCAAGAAGTCGATCTCGCTGCTATACGGTTGCATGGAGGCCCTGGGAGGTGTAGGGTACATGTTGAACGAGGAGACTGAGTATCTCAATATCTCGAGACTGTACCGCGACTGTTGCGTTCTGTCCATTTGGGAGGTTACAACGGACGTTCTCGCAACCGACTTTTTACGGGCTCTCAAGCATCCGAAAGGAGGGCAAGAGTCTATAGACGCCTTGGACGCATTCTTCAACATCGACTTGCCTAAACCAAGCGATGGCAGCTCATCCGATTGGAACCCAGTAAACTCGTGGTTTGCGATTAAAAAGACTTCAACCAGGAACCCTCAAGAAGAGCTCGCTGGAGACGCGAGACGCATCTTGTGGGGTGCCGCCGAAGCTCTGATTGGAGTGCTGTTGTACGCTGACGCGAGCAGGGATGAGAGTGAAACAGCTTTTGATATACTCTCCCGCCACAGACTCCGTGCCAGTGGTGACATCGGTTTCCGAGATTTCGGCGACCAGAAACACCCGAGTCCATTTGGAGAAGGGGATGGGGGGTTCCATTCAAATCAAAGCATCATCACTATCCACAATCTACTGGTAAAACACGGGTTCGCTTGATAAGCAGGTGCAATCAGCAAATTTGATGCATTTTGGATTGAGGTTCTGACCTTGAAAGCTAAGGAACGCCAGTGCCCGTCTCGGACATATAAAAATTGACAACTCCGTCCTGTTTACTTACTCGAATAACGTACCCAACCCTTGCGTCAAACTGTGGCTGAACATGTCCATGTGAAGAGAAAGAAGAAAAGAATCCATGTATCCGTATGATCATAAACTATGTTTCTTTTGCGCCTCCCCTGCTGTGTGACAATCTCTGGTGTCCATAGTCTTTAAGGGGGGAAGGAAAAAAAAAAACCCGGGAAACCTCCTTCGCCAGTCTATGATGCAGTCTCATGCAGTCGTATTGGGTAGCGAACCCAGACAAATAAAAAACCCCCCAAAGTGGTATCTTGCGTGGTCAAGTGTGTGCATTTGTAAGCACTCAAATCTAGTGCCGTTTGTACTTCTGTGTAAAGGTAAGCAGATGTTCCGAATCTGACCTCAAGGCTGATGAAAAGACTCACCTCCTCCGCTCTTCTTCTATTTTGTGGATCCAGACTGTTCGTCGCACCCATCAGAGTTTGGCCAATAACTTTGGTAGCTCCAATGGCTGGCCGGAATATGATGGTCGGCGCTCGCTTCCAAACTGCCTTTGCAAGGCCCTGCGCGCTCTGGCTGTCCATCACTTCGCCCGGGACGGCGATGATGGCATCGCGAGCCATATTCAAGTCCCTCGTGAGACTCGAGTAGCCGCCTCGGAGACCTTGAATCACGCCAGTAGGCTGGTCTGCGTACAGGGAAATCTGCTTCTTCTCCTCTGGATCGAGATCAGCGTCCTCCCACGTGTTGTCCGTCTGTGGCTTATTGAGCAAGCCCTCGGCGCCCTGCAGCGCATACTGTGTGCCAATCGCCAGCTTGGCCCCGAACTTGACCATCTCAGTACCGGTGGTCCGGGCGAAGGCTGCCGCGCCTTTGCCAATGCTACGAACGATGCGACCGTCCTTCCTGTACTCCTTGATGGGAACTTCGACAAGCTCCTTGAACCCGCTACCAATATTGACGATGCCCCTGACAGGCGCGAGACCGGCAAGAACGCCTGCTAGTTGGGTGCCCTTGACGTCTGGCATCCAGATGTCATTTAGGATCTTGCCCATTCTGTCAAAGCCGGAAACGCCATAGATGATGGTGTGACGCAGAGTCATACGAGCCTCGTCGAGAATGATAAAGTTCATAAACTCCGTGGTACGACCTGACTTGAGTCCAGCATAGTCCACCCGCTTGGGCTTGAAGTCTAGTTTGACAGGAATGTCGTGAACCTCGACTCTCTGAAGGAAGGGAACATCACTCGTCGAGCTGTGCACAGGGGCACTGTCGTCCTTGAACTCGAAGAACCTAGTGATGAAGTCCAGAGCGTCTTGGTCGACATGGAGCCGAAGAGGTAGGAGTGTGACTCTCAAAACCATCTCGGATGCCGCGAGATCCGGCTGAGGCTTGACGGTGAGCAACTCCAGATGGGCCATGCTGGTGCCCATCTCTCTTTCGCCAGCATCCTGGTCATAGGTCATAAACTTCTTCCACGTCGACGTCGGGACATGATCGTACACATCCAAATGTTGTACGCGCACATCGATGGAGCTCAGAGTCTCTCCAGAATCAGGAGGGAAAGCAATGAGATCGATATTGACGCCTTGAAGCTCGAAAGTGATCTTGTGATGCTTACTCCGGTTCAATTTCAATCTCTTCTTGGGTCTGTGGGCACCGCCGGCACGGCCCGTTGCTGTCGTGAAGGCGGTTGTAGCCAGAGAATCGGTCTCGGTAGCATTGTCGTTCAACTCCTGGTTGACCATTTGTGTAAGCTCCCGGGGATCCTGTTTGGTGGAGATTCCGATATAGATCGAGTTGAAGAGGAAGTCGCCGATGACCGTCCCGTCCTCTTCCGCATCGTCCTCAAATGCAACACGTTCCGCGCGTCGACGGCGTTCGTAGGCCTTATCCTCGACGTCTTGCACTACCTTGCTGATAACGTTGCGCGTGCGCTCCCAGTCGTATCCGTCAAATAGATTCCAGATGACGTGCACATCACGGACCGACACTCGGAGAGGAGCCTTGCGGATAAGGTCCTTCGGGGCCATGTCGTAGGTGTTCTTGGATGAGTTCCAAATCTGGGCTCTACCGTCAACATCTGGGCCCTTATCGAAGAAATTGTCGTGGATGACCAAATCGCTCCCATCATCAGACACATGGGTCGAGGCGCTGGCGTTGAAGCTCGTGAGCAGTACTCCGTCGTGTGTATCTTGAGTCGTCGTGGCGTTCGATGTGATCGAGCCCTCTGCATCGAAAATGGTTTTTGAAGGACCGTCATCGTTGTAGTATTGTGAATCAATTTGCAATGAGCTGGCGTCGCTGGCTACGTCATATTCGTCATCACCACCAAGTTCTCGAGCGAGTTCAAAATCCTTATCAAAATCATAGTCGCCTTCTGCTTTTCCAAACGCCTCTGCGGAGATCGACGCCAAGAGGTCTTGCACGGGAACGATTTTGGTTCTGTACTTGTTCTCTTTGCTGGGCGGGGTCGGCGGCTTCAGTGCATTCACCAGGGTGATGAGGGTCTGCGTGGAATCGGCACAAGTCTCTAGGACCAAGAGATCGTCACGCAGTTCGACGTCAATGTGCTTTTCACCATCCTCTCGACTTTCGATGACCTGCACATTGACCTTTGCGGAAGATATGTAGCAGATGCTGACGTAGCCTTGAGCTGCAAGTCGGGAAACTTGCTGAGACGACATGTCTGCCGATTGGTGACGGTTCAGGGTGGAGGCAGTCGAGCCTATGTTAGCTACATCATCAATGAGGAGAATGGAGGCTTTGTTGAGGTCCAAAGTTGCCGTGGTGTCCACTCTTTTCGGGAGAACCACTTGAAGGCGAGCATCTGTCAAGGCGAAGAGGAGTTTGGAGGAAAGACCTAGAGGGTTGAGGCCGATCAAGCAATCTCGGAAAACCAGGTCGACCATCATAGGCTTACTGTTGGGTCGAGCAAGGTCTGACGAGCGCGTGGTTTGAGGCTTTTTCCCGACGAGGGCTGCGTGTGTTTGCTCTCCTAGGTTGGCCACGGAGGCGGCAAGACTTGCCTCGAAGTCCTGAGGAGTAGCGTCTTCTCCCAAGCCAAGAACATCCATGATAGTGGGCACCCTGTAGTCAACGGTAACGTCGCGCATCTTGATTTTAATCACTGGTTCCATCTCATCCCCAACCATGCGGGCCATGAGCACCGGACCCTGGTTGAGTGTCCCGGGAGGTTGCGTCGTTGACGAACTCACGAGTTCCTCTCGGTGGTTGCGGTTCACTGAGATTGCATGTACGCCGAATGCCACGAGCGCGGGTACCGTAATTTGGGCGATCTCGAAGCCTTTGAGATTGGCGTTGATCACACCAATCTTTCCGCCCAAATCGACTGCGGCACCTAAGTCCTTGATCTCTGCGAGCAGCAACACGCCGGGCCGGTCATCTTCAGGTAGGTATTTCGCTACTGTCGCCAGTCGTGCAACCTCTTCCCCGAGTGCAGGGAGACAGTTGAGCTGATGTATGCGCTCAACTCGGAAATTAAACTGATCAAACGTAACTCTGAGAACGGCTCCCTTACGTCTCTGCCTGAGAAGGGTGTCCACCATGATCTCGTCGTCGCCTTGGTCGAATTTGACCTTGGATGGAATGATGAGCTCCAAAAGTCTTTCGAGGTCCTTGTCCTTCGGCGTCGCAAGGTATTCAAATCGTACACCGCCGATTTCTGCTGTGATGGGAGGTTCTCCCCGAGAATTTCTGATGTAAGGGCCTCCAAGCCGAACTTTGCTGATTGCGAACCCAATACCAAGGTCTCGACTCACCATCTTGACCGCGCTCGTTTCAAGACCCACGCTGCACTCCTTGCCTTTCAGCTCCAGGTTAAACCCGCCAATCCTCATGTCAATCTTGTTCTCCGATGCCGCTGACTTATCATCTGGGTTGATTGGGGCATCAAATCGAACACCACGGGGCTTCGCAGGTGGTTGGACCGGTGTTCTCACCGAAGGGGAGGCACTCGACGACATTGAGGAGCTCATGTTAAGGAAACTGCTTAGACCGCCGAACCAACTGAAGGTCTCATCGAGTCTCTGCAAATCGAGCTGTACCAAAAGTGGCAATGTGGTGACCTCGGTTCGAGTCGAGTCGGAAGACTTGACCAATTTGACTGTTACATCTGATCCCGCTGAGGGGAACTTGTCCATAACGGAAGCCCGCATTTGCAATCTTTGATCAAAGGAGATGATATCGTCCCTCGCATAGCCGAAGCGGAACTTTTCAAGGTCGAAGGTGGTTTCAAGTGATTGCTTCACTGCTTTGAGCGATACACTGAGGTTATCAAGCTCTGTTCGCAGCAGAATCTCAGGCTGCATTGGCAGTCCACCAGAGCCAAATATTCTCTCTGCGGTGTCAGCAACACCGGGAAGCTGGTGAAGGAAGTGCAGTGAAATCTTCTCAAACACGACTTTGAAATCAGGCATTGAGGAGTCCTGCTGAGGCCTGTTCGTCGAACTTGTCTTCGGGGCGGTAGGAGAGTTGGTGCTCTTCAGAGTGTCCATTAATCTGCCAACCACCACTGCAAGAAGATACGCCACGGAAGCGTCGAAGCGAACTTCCAAAGGTGATAATTGAAACTCCACGCCCCCATCACTACGGGGCTCTGTAACAACGGGGCCAGGGGAGCGCGGCGCGATGCTTGATCTCATTGCCCTCGGTGATGTTGAATGTACAGAAAAGGCTCCAGGAACCTGGGGCGCGACAGACCTCGCCAAGCCTGGGGACTCCGGCTCCTGATTCAATACAGATGCCTGCGCGTCGGTGGGGACGTGTACATGTTGGTGCAACGATGGAACGTATAACGATATGCTGTTCAGTGACACAATCTCCTTGACTAGTCTCGTCGTACCTCTCGGTGTGGCAAGATCACCTGGAGGAGCAGAAGCATCTGCTTCGTTATGGTACTCGAACGTTTTTGTCGTCGAGCCTTGAATTTCTTTTCTGTTTACGACGTTTGAATCAGAGTCCTCGGGTGCAATGGAGTTGGCCGATTGGGATGCTGAAGTCGCATTCGAGAATTCGGGACTTGGTGGTTCTTGCGCATCGGCATATTTGACTGGTAATGGCTGCTGTCGTGGAATCGGACTTGTCCTCTTCGAATTCGGAGAGGATTCGGGACTGGGATCATCCCAACCACCTGGCATTCGTGATCCAGCCTGTTGCGCGTCGGTTTGAGAGAAGGCACTCATGTACATGCTCTCAGCCTCTTCGTGAGTGAAGACATGTGATTGCGCGAGATCTTCGTCTTCCGGGGGACCGGAGCTGTGACTGGTAGAGTTGGAGTTCTGTGACAACTCTAGGTTTCTGGCGTCGGAGAACGTGATAGGAGGGATACCTCTAGTGGGTTGGAGTGACGGTTCTGACCTTGCCTCTCGCTGGAAACTAGCCCACAGGGCAGCTTGATCGTCATCGCCGAGAACGGTTGAATGAGAAATTGGCAATTGTCCTCGAGGAGAGAAATCTTGATATACAGAGGCGCGTGGTGTGTTCGTCTCTTCCTCTTCTACCGACTGATCCGGCTGGCTCGAAAAGTCGTATGGAATGTTGAACGCCTCCTCGCTGTCTTGTAGCAGAGTATCGTCGACCTCGGAAAGATCGTCCGAGCCTGAAAGAAAACTGTCGTGCATACTGGGCAGAAAAGTGTTCTCTCTTGAGGACGCACTCCGCTCACTAAACGATGGAGACTGGGAAACGGCAGGTGACGAGACCGACGGTGAGCGTGCAAACTGCGAGAAGACGTTCGCCTCCGAGATAAGGTACGCTCGAATCTTGGACAGGGCGATGTGCCGTTTTCCATCTTTCGGCACAATCGTCGGGGCACCCTCCTCGTTCCGCGTCTCGGCGGTGACGCCCTCCATGTCTATGCGATCCACCGCAAGCTGGAAAGTGACCACCTCCGGGGTCGTCGCAGTCGGCTCGATGGGAACTTCTACGTCCACCTGGAAAGTGACGCCTCGGATGCGCACTTGGATGCGGTCGACAATTCCTTGAAGGAAACCGGCGAGAAAACCTGGTAGAGACAGCGGCTGGCCGGTTCCAAACTGGCTCCCATCGTCACTAAGCGCACTCTCGCTCATGGCCATCGAGCCGCCAAGGTCCTGCGTCTCAGCAGCCAAGGCATCCTCCAACCTCCTCTTCTCGGCAGCTATCAAGGCATCCTTCAGAGCGTCATCTTCGTTCAGGAACGACTGGGCTAGGTTTACGGTGTTCGGGAGTTCGGCGTCGTAGGTTGACGATGTTGTGGCTTTCGTCTTGGCATCTCCGCCGCTGGTGGACACCTTCAGGCGAATGTCGACACCGTCGATTTCCATTATGATGGGGCTTGTGTAGAAATCGACGGGGATCGTAATATTTAGCTTCAGGACTTTGGCTTTCTGGATCTGGAACGAGGCTGGGAGTTGGAGGAGGCGCTCGAGTTTCTAGTGTCAGATACGACATGTCAGTCAGCTATCGCAGCTCCTACGTCTTGGGCGGGTATCAGTTCCTCCTACCTTGAGGCGCACACCGACGTCCTTGAATTCAGCCGTCGTTGTTCTCCCCAGCGCGAACTGCAGGTTCTCCATATCCAGGGTCTCCTCGTCCAGCAGCTCCAGCCGCCGCAGGGCGTATATGAGCAGGCGCTTCGAC
The DNA here is from genome assembly GCA_026260285.1 of Colletotrichum sansevieriae. Classification (NCBI taxonomy): domain Eukaryota; kingdom Fungi; phylum Ascomycota; class Sordariomycetes; order Glomerellales; family Glomerellaceae; genus Colletotrichum; species Colletotrichum sansevieriae. Next base: position 35,293 of record JAOQIF010000589.1, on the reverse strand, counting down.
AGAGTCGACCTCCGAAAGCTCTGGAATATCGTCGCCATGTTGGCTGGTAGTGGTTTTCCCCCAAACCAGGTTCGACGCTCTCGTTGGGAGGTGAGGTTGGTTTCGGGTCTCGGTTCAAGGTCGGATTTGGATCGGTGGAGGGACGAAGGCGAATTAGGGTTCGAGAGGTTACAGCAAGGTAGTTGTTGCCTTGCGACCTTGGGTTTAAACAGCAAGATAAGCCCGAAGAGAAATGGCCGTTGAGACTACAGCCAGGATCGTGGGACTGTCCAGTTCACTGGGGTTGGGTGAGGCAGGCAGTAGTCGCCGTGTTATCAGAAGACACCCAGCTCAAGGCGGGCACGTAGTTCATGGTGTGTTCGTCATTCAAATATAGGGTTTCGCTACAGATGGCTAAGGTAGAGAGGTTGATCTTGAGAATCGTTTTGGTTCAGAGCGAAAGGGGGGGTTGAGAGGTGGATAACCCGGGAAGACGGAATATGTGAAGAGATGAGATGTGATAACTTGATAGCAACACAAAACCCAAGAACAGGACAAACTGTGTGATGCTGCGACAACCTGGAGGGTGAACAGGCAAAGAAAGGTGAAAAAAGGCACGGTAAGGCAAGGTACCTTACAAGAAACCTGAAGGTGTATAGCGAGCTCGTGGCAGACGTGACAATAGGCAAAGAAGGGCAAAGCTACCTAGGTACAACCTGAGGCAAGTAGAATAGCCGGTCTGTTATTAATGATGAGGCACACTGGACCGGCAAGATGGAAGGGGGGCAAAGCGGTCATGGAGGCCGACCTGGTAAGGAACCTCTCAGGGAGTGCGCTTTCCCCCCACACCTTGGGCTCTAACAGTAACAGCGCGTGACTCTCTCTGGCTGAATTCACGTCACCAGCAGGGGTGTGCAGGGGTCTTCATCACTTGACTTGCTGTCTGGGGTGTGCCTGTCTAAGTCCTTATCGATAAGACAACAAATTGGGGGCGCCAGAATGATGCTGGTTAAATGTATTGATGCCGATAAGCAGGTCTAGGTCTCTAGGAGTGGTGCTTGGCTAGAATGGGGGGCAAGACTGAGGCTTGTGACTGCGGTAGAGAGGGGTCACTGCGGAACGCGATCCAGTATGGTGCAGTGAACCGTGCACCCGTTCCACCTGAGCGATGCAGAACCCGCCACGATTTGCACGCCCTCCAACAGAGCTGCATGGGGTACGTACTTCTTGCTTGACTCTGGATTGCCTTTGTTTCCTGGGCGATTCTGGCTGCCAATGGGATATGTGGAATCCAGCACGTACAGAGACATACTCAGGTAGTCCAGGCTTGGAGTTAGAGAATCTTTGCCTTCCTGTCTCATCAAGACTCCAATCCATCGAGCCCTCAGTCAGTCAAACTCAAAAAAAAGCCGCTCTTTTTTTCCTTCTTCTTTTTTTGGTCTAGGTTGAAGGAGCCTCATGTCTTTTGCTTGGCCTGCGTGGAATGTCGACGCTTTGCTGCCCGAAAGACGCCGTTTCAGTTCCCATGCTTACGTACACATGCTAGCCATCGCTGTAGATAAGGTATATATTCCAATACGGGCAGCCAAATGATCAAGTGGTTCTCAGCCCGGCCCCCTAAACACAAAAGTCAACATGTTGAAGAACCAGGGCGACAATGGCCACGGCGACGACGACGGTAGTAACCATAGGCTTGACCTAGAATGTCGAAGAAAAATAGTATCATGACCGACAGATGACATGGCCGATCTAACGCACCTTTGGGCACGCTGTATCCACCAGCCGCTCCATCCCAAATGAATCCAAGTCTTGCCAGCTGCACAGTTTATCACATGGAAAAAAAGAACCCATCGTTTGTCTCATCAGGGTTCGGAGCGGAGGGTTTTTAAGTCTTCAACCCTCTTGGCCTCCCGCCCTCCCGTACGCCTCGGCCAGCCTCCGCCCGACACTCTCACCGCTCCAGTACGCACCAGTCGCCGTGCCCAGGGCAACGAACGGCGCCGTATGCTCACCAGCTAGCCACAGTCCGCCCTCCGGCACACCTTCGCGCATCGCTTCGATATCTTTGTCGCCCTCTTCCAGCCCGACCTGGAAGTTGCTGTAGCTGCCGTTGCCGGCGAGGTCGTCGCGCACCCAGTCCGTCGCGAGGCATCCTGTAGGCCTGCAGTCGGGCGAGGTCGCGTCGTACCCTGGTAGCCGGGAGTAGTACGGCCTGAAAAAGTCATACAGGAAATAGTTTCTCTCCGGTATCGTCTTCAGCTTGGCCACCTCCTCGGTGATGTACTTGGACTCGTCACCGAAAATGTAGAATAGCAACGTCGGGTGCGAGTCCGGGCCCAACGAGGCCAGCTCGACGATCTCCTGGTTCCACCGCTTCGGGTTGAACTTGGCAGAATATGTCGGGGCCAGCCACTGGCAGAAACCCTGCACACTCTGGCCGTTCTCGTCGGGAACGAGCCAGAACGCATTAGGAAATGTGATGTAGACCTTCTCGAGGCATCCGTAGCCGATGGCCTTGATGCCGCGCTCGACCCGGTCCGGGAGGGCGGGGTCAAACGTGTGGAGGTTTTTTTTCAACCAGCCCAAGGGTGCTGTCATGACAACTTCGTCAAACTCAAGGACATAGCCGGTATCGGTGTGAACCCTAGGTTTCGGGCGATCCGCCGTTTTGAGCTCTACTTTAGTGACCCGGGCATCGTACATGATGTCCGCATTATGTCTTACTGGCTCCGCCACTCTTTCGAGGATCTTCTCATATGTCCCGGCGCAGAAAAGGTTTTCTTGGGGAGGAGGAAAAAAGTCAACCTTGGCTCTTGGGATACTGTCCAACCTCGCGGGACTTCTGCCAAGGGAACAACACTTACCGCCGTCTATACACTCTTCCAACCAGAAGAACTTGAGACTTTGGGTCTGGACCGGTGTTCCGATGAAGGCGCCCCATGATTCAGCGACTTGAAGAACAATGGAGCGTTTTTTCTCGTAGTCTTCCTCCGTATCGGGTATCTTATCAACCACCTTTTGCTGGAAAAAGTCCCAGAGACTTTCGTCGGGATCAATGCTTGCAGAACTTTTGTTCGAATGCTGGAAAGCGTCCTGGATAATGTCCCACATGATACTGGAGTACTTTTCACTGTCGTCCAAATCGAGCAGGACTCCGGACTCGTCAACCATATGTGACCTGTGATCCCAACTGCCCACGGCAGTGTCCGTCTCTTTGGCGAGGTCAAGAACGGGGTTGTCGTCGGTGCCATGAATCCAATTAGGGCCGAGGTCGACAGTGTATCCGTTTGGCAGCTTATCCTGGACTACACGTCCGCCGAGGCGGGTTCGGCCTTCAATAATGGTCACTAGCAGGCCATGCTGGATTAGGATATCGGCACAGCGCAAACCGGCGAGGCCAGCGCCGATGATGACGATGTGTGGTCTTGGGCCTGACTCGGATTGTTTGCGCTGTGATGTGTCATGAGCAGGTTGCGTTGACGGAGAAAAAAACAGACAAGCGGCCAACGTCTTTGATATGTCGGTATACAACACGACATGTGCGGACCAGGAGAAAGGGGGGGGGCGGGGAGCCGGACAGGGTTGGTCCGTCAGAGGAGACGGCCGGCGGTCCCGGCCCGAAGCGTCCCACTAGCGACAATAGGCACGCAGTTGGCAAGAAGCTGACTTACCCGCGCAAAAGAATCCATGGTCAGAGATCTGAGTAGCAGTCTGTCTCGGCCGATTCCGAGGAGGCTCTGAAGTCGACAGGATTCAAGATCCTGGTATATGCGGGAAGTACTGCGGTTGGAAGGGCTGGTGTACGAGACTGAGTAAGCGTCCATTGTTGCAGAGTTGTGAGAAACGGTCGGTGAGTGAGATGGATACGATGATGATGATCAAGCCCAAGGATCTGGAGAGTTGGTGAAGAGGCCAGACTATGGCGGGTGCTGCTGCCACCGGGGCACTAGTCCGCGGGAGGAACGAGTGAAAGTCACAAAGAGTCGGACTAGAGCCGGAAGAAAACCAGGAACTATTTGAGACAGAAGTAAGGGCTATATGGGCGGATTGGGAATTGGAGAAGAAAGGTCAGGCGGTAGAGTCGAATGTGGGGATGATGAGCAACGTGGTGAAGTGCCTTGCTACCAGCGGCTAACAGTTGGTTGAGTACGGGGAGGGGATCATGGGTCCCGTAATCGATATATAGAACCCAATTGTCCGGGTTGTGTTGGCGTCCCATGCACAGTCGCCAGCAGGAAGGATAAGCGCGAATAGTCCAAACGGGTAACGAATGGGGTCGAGCAGGTGGCAGCGCAGTGCAGTCGAGAGATGGCTTATTGATAGCCCGAAGACCATCCCAAGCAAGTCAAGCCGGCCAGCAAAGTGCATTCTGCAAAGTAGAACTCGCAGCCAGATGAGTTCGGGTGGTGGTGCGCCACCTAGTGCCATTTGAAAGTACCTCACCTAAACGAAAGGTTGATAACGAGGGCGGGAGGGATCAGGAGGACAGGAACATGGACGAGAAGATACAGGAGGGGAAGGTCAGGTCAGGTCAGGTCGGAATTGGGAAGAGTCTGTTGTGATCATAGTCCGGTCAGAGAACCAACCAACCAACAAAAACCAACCAACCAACCAACCAAACAGCCAACCAGCCAACCTCTGAATCTCTTTCGTTCTCTCTTGTGCTCTCTTTCTTTCTCTCCAAGGGGATTTTGAGTTGCAGATAGAGTGTGGTTGGCTCAGCCGCCCAATCATGCCCGACCCGAGATCCATGGATGGCTGCCACCCAGAGGTGCTCCCCGCACCAGGACGCAACTCCGACAGTGCTCGCATAGAGCCGGGTTTTCCAACCAGCCAATAGGTCGCGACGATTGGCTGCTGTGCTCCTGCGCATGTGCTCAAGAATCTGGCAGCGGGAGACAAGCGCAAGTGAACATCATGTGCTGCGTCGCCTATTCTGGCAAAGCAGGGCGCTGAATGATGAATTGAGGGTGTAGGGAGGTAGTAGGTGTCGTGTTACAGGAGAGCAAGCAGCAGACAAGGGCAAGAGGGAGGAGAAAACAGCGGCAGACAAGACAACAAGAAGTCGACAAGGCTGGAACATATGACTTACTATCTTATTCTTATTAGGAGCGATCGAGCGGGGGAATTGGCGAGCGCGCTAAGCCTCGATATCATCCGGGATATCGTCAGGAAAAGCCTCGACGAACGAAGGACAGGATGCCGATGCCCAGGAAGAGGACAAAAGTCCGGCTGGAACTGGAGAAAGACGAGCGAAGGATGCTGCAGCTTGTTGCTGTGAAGAAGAACGATACCTTGAGTCAACGACAGGGACAGCAGATGAAGGAATGACCGTCGCGGCCGGCGGAGGTAATCAAAGTTGTGCTGTCGCGGTGGACCTGACGAGAAACCCGGTGGAGGGGCAACACACACACACGCGCACACGCGCGCACACACAAACACACCTTGCACCGTTGGGACGTACTCCTTCCTTCTATTAGCAGGGCACCTACCTGAGAGGTAAGGTATCTTACAGTACCAGGGCAGGCACCTCCAGCTTAAGGCAGTGGAGAGCACCTTCCATAAGGTATGGTAAGGTAAGGTAAGCACCTCAATTCCTAGAGGCCGGGTCGCTGCAACGGTGGAGGGGCTCTGGTGACACTTCACTGCTGTTTCTCCACTGCAGCGTCATCCCTCCACTAAAATCCACATTCCCGTCTCTCCGCTCTTTCACCCTCATGTGCTTCCCTGACACTTGTGTCCCTCAACGCCCTAGCATTCTGTTTTTCACTTTTCTCCCCCTCCTTTCGACCCCCTCGACGGCGACACTTTCGTCGTCATTTGTTGCCCCAGAAAATCCTGTTACGACCAGACATGAATCGATGGTCACCAACCCAGATCTGATGGAGCGTGCGATGTGCACACATATGAGGAGCCGACGATACCCTCACGCTTTGCTCGCTGACCGTTACGGCAGTTAATTATCCCAACCCACCGGCCATTTTCAATAGAGCGACGCTCGTCGTTGTCGATCACCACCCACATTGGACCCTGCCAACCTGACCAGGGGCCGCATCTGCGCGAGCATGTACTTCGCAGTAGTCCGGCGAGCTGACGTTCGACATTGGCCGAGAATGGGCATTCGCCGAACCTAATGTCCTGTCTTCTTTCTTTCCCGAACAATGTCAGAACATACCAGAGCCTCATTCGCGGGGTCACGATGGGCACCCACGCTCACTCCCCCTCACCTTCGCCGGAACGCCGCGGCGTGACGATGACGCTGATTAAGCTGCCCAGTCCCCGCCATCGGCTAATACATCTGATGCTCAGCTTTCTGGCAATCAGCATTTTGGGCCCTTGCCGCCGTTGCTCTCAATGCCGCAACCCAGCCTTCAGGCTGTATTGTCGGTTTCCCCTTTTCTTGGGGCCTTGCCCTGAAGTTGTCGCCTATCTTTTGCATCAACAACTCCATCGAGGCTCTCAATTGTATTCGCATTCGCCGCAAACCAGAATGGACCATGCTCATTGCCCCGCACAAGTACGACAACGATGCAGACCCGGCTCATAGTGATGTTGTTGCCTTGCAACGCAATGCCCTAATCCGTATCATCGCGTTCGTCCTGGGGCCTCCATTACGAGCGAAAAAGCTGTATGCCTGCGAAGGTATCTTTTGGGTACAGGTGCTAGCTGCAGTAAACCTTGCAAGCTTTCTCTGCGACGAAACAACGTTATGTCTCCTTTGGCTGATTGGCTCAACCACCGGAAGAAACACTACCACCGGCCTGTTCGAAGCGGTGGTCGATGATGGAACAGAGGAATCTGTTCCTGCCGACCAGCGAGGCGTGGCTGTTTTTACCTCTTACATCTTCCTCGCCTGGTTTGTGCTCACAGCTGTCACGGACACAGCTATCAAGCACCCAGAAGTTGTTGTTTACACCAAATTCCTAATACTCGTCGTGGGCGGAATCATGATGATGATCGTATTCGGTGCGCGACAGAGGCAACAAGACGGATCACATCATTTGGGATGTCTTTCGCGTTAGTTTCATGCCCTTCATGCTGCAATCCATCATCGGCTCTACTCGGAGGTACTGTGGACCGACGGCAAAAGTTCTCGAAAACGGTGTTATCGACTTCCATACCAACGTGGATTCAAAGGCCCTGATGTGGAAGATCATGTGCTTGATGTCCATGTTAACACTTGCGCTCATGATACGAAGTAACTTCCCGGTTGAATGCCATGGAATACCAAAGCCGACGAGGCATACGTCGGCATTCTTGGCAATAATATATTTCGTAATGGCACTGGCCATGTTCGTTTTCGCACACGAGCCAGCCAAAACACACGAGCCAGCGTGGACGGATTTCTTGGGATGAGCACATTCATAGGCAAGTGGCCGAGGCAAATTCTGGTACGTGGATCTGGACAGAAACAGTCAAAGCAGCAACAGCAAGAATAGCGACACTGATGAGAGCACCGGGTGCTAGCATCGTTCGCGGGCACCTTGATAGTCAGGGGCGGGGCATTTATTCTTATTGTCGATACAACGCGACGCGACGCTTCGAATTCACGCTCCGTCTGATCAAGACCATCTGATCATGATGCCAGCATCCCTGCGTCAGGGTCCGATGTTCGCGAAGAGGCTCTGCACCAAGATGGGAAACATGCTAGACTGGAAAAGGATCTCCAGCCTCAGAATAGATTAGGTAGAGCTTACAGTGGGATGATGCGCCCCTCTGCGGGGTAAAGCTTTCTTCTCTGTTGGGGAGTATGAACAGGGGGGCCCCGTTCGGTCTTTCTGAGTCCCAGACATCTGCTTTTAGGGAACTCGGGTATATTCACAATTCTGTTCGCATTTTCCCATCGTCAACCCCGTAATCTTATCCGACTGCCCACCAACAACTTCACGGAAAATGAGTAATCAACAGGACCTGGGTCGCGTCGAGGCCTCGGCAACCCCCGGCCGTTCCAAGATATCCCCGGACGCCCTCACATTCCCCAGCCTCCGCTCAACCAATCACGTCTCCGCCGAAATCAGCATTTCCGCTAGAGCTCCTCCACACTCCACACAAGCCGAGGCTTGCGGCATGACTTCCAGACCTGGCTGGCTGCGGACGCCCGTCCCCCGACCGACGTCAACCGATGTATCCCCCCTTAGACCACATGTTTCTTCGGTTCAGTCGAATGCAGCCGTCCGTCACACTTTGTCTGCCAACTCTCCTATCTTGTCTACGACTTAATTTCCATCTTTGTCTTCGCCTTCAACCCCGACAGACTCTTACGTCTCATTGCTCGACGACTGGACTAGCACCTGAAGTCTTTACCGTCAAGCTAAGTCTTTCTCAATCCCGGTTCAGAACAAAGAAACCCCCGTCACCATGGCCGCAAAGACCTACTCCCGCGAGGAGGTCGCGAAGAACAACCACGACGAATCCCTCTGGTGCATCATCGACTCAAAGGTTTACGACCTGACCGACTTCCTCGATGCACACCCTGGCGGTGAGGCCGTCCTCCGCCAGGTCGCAGGCAAAGACGCTACCGCCCAATTCTACAACCTCCACCGCCAGGAGGTACTCACCAAGTACGACAAGACCCTCGTGATCGGCACCGTCGCCGGCGAGAAGCCCCAAGTCGTCGTCCAGCAGCCCGGCGAGCTGTCCCAGGTCCCCTACGCCGAGCCCCTGTGGCTCACCCCGCAGTTCAAGTCGCCCTACTTCAACGACTCCCACCGTGCCCTCCAGCGCGCGATCCGCGAGTTTACCGACAAGTACGTCACGCCCGAGGCCCTCGAGCACGAAGAGAGCGGCGAATACATCTCCCAGGAGCTCATTGACCGCATGTCCAAGGCCGGCGTGCTGCACATGCGTCTGGGACCAGGCAAGCACCTGCACGGCGTCGAGCTGCTCGGCGGCGTCGTCAAGGGTGAGGAGTTTGACTACTTCCACGACATGATTGTCAGCCAGGAGCTCGCGCGGACCAACTGCCGCGGTTTCCAGGACGGTAACATGGCCGGCATGACCATCGGTCTGCCCGTCGTTCTCAACTTTGCCAACTCGGATTCGCTCAAGAAGAAGGTGTCCGAGGAGGTCTTTAGCGGAAAGAAGAAGATCTGTCTAGCCATTACCGAGGCCTTTGCGGGCAGTGATGTCGCAGGCTTGATGACGACTGCTGAGAAGACACCGGATGGCAAGCACTATGTAAGGCATCAAGCGCGAGCATCCTCGACAGCGTTTTAAACGCTTCTACTGTACGATATACTAATCGCTGCGAAAACAGATCGTCAAAGGTCAGAAGAAGTGGATTACTAACGGTAAGTAACCGCCGTTCTCATCTTCCGGTTCGTGTGCTGTTGCTTAACGTTACATCAGGTGTCTTCTCTGACTACTTTGTCACCGGCGTCAAGACGGACAAGGGTCTCAGCGTACTGCTGATCGAGCGCGGCGAAGGCGTCTCCACGAAGGCCATTAGAACATCCTACTCGCCAGCCGCGGGAACGACCTACATCACGTTTGACGATGTCAAGGTGCCCATCGAAAACCTGCTGGGTCAGGAGAACAAGGGAATCCACGTCATCTTGAGCAACTTCAACCACGAGCGTTGGACCATGGCCTGTAAGTATCTTCCCGTCAACGTGCAAGTAAAATCCTATCTGCAGGTATCTAACTCCAACACCCAGGCGCCACGATCCGCCAATGCAGGACCGTTGTCGAGGAGTCCCTGAAATGGTCGAACCAGCGCCTCGTCTTTGGAAAGCGCCTTATCGATCAGCCCGTCATCCGGCAAAAGTAACAAAACTCCCATACTCCTCCCGCCAACGCAGTAACTAACAACAGCCCTTTCCCTGAACAGACTCGCAAAGATGATTGCCCTCACCGAAGCAAACCAGTCCTGGCTCGAGACGATCACGTACCAGATGTGCAACATGCCCTACAATGAACAGGCGAAGCACCTCGGTGGCCCCATCGGCCTGCTCAAGATGAACGCCACCCGCGCCGCCCACGAGCTCGCGGACGAGTCGGTCCAGATCTGGGGCGGCCGCGGCCTCACCCGCACCGGCATGGGCCGCGTCATCGAAATGTTTAACCGCACCTACAAGTTCGACGCCATCCTCGGCGGTGCGGAGGAGGTCCTGGGCGACTTGGGCGTCAGGCAGGCCATGAAGTTCATGCCCAAGTCGAGGTTGTAACTGGTGCGCAAAGGGCGAACCGCTCAAAGAGAGGAAACCTGTACTTTTAGGAATTTTGAATGTCACAATGTTCAAAGGAACCCCCATCCTCCCCACCAGACTTTATCATCATTATCGTCATTATTATCACCCTTGCCACGTTTGTGCCTCTGAGTCGTGTCAGTCCAGAGTAAGCCCCGCGCGAAGGAGCCCTGTACCTCAGTACCCGATCTGTACATGTCTCTGTCTCTCCCATTCCGAATCCACTGCGGAAGGTCTTGGCGAAGGGTCGAATTGGCCCCGCCCCTCCACCACCCACACTCCCCTACCCTTTCTTTCCTACCGTCAGAGTAGAGTTCGGACACGCATGGGACAAGGGTCACGCAAACGGGGGCTCTCCAACTTTTGATATGTTTCAAACGTCCCTCTTTGGTTGTGATGAAATGGTTGCGCCTAGTGCAAAACTCTAGAAACATCAGCGTCAGTCGGGTGGGAGGGGCTGGGAAGCGCGAGGAGAGTTCCAGGTATGGGACGACCGTAGCTGATTCAGTGTGTTAGATTGGATGAGCGGTTAGCCGCGACAAAAACGGGATCGACTGGGTAGAAAATCAGGGCGACGCGTGAACATCCTTGGTCAGCAGAATCGACCTTGGTCCATCTCTTTGCTGCAAGAACCGCGAAGCAATGTGATCGATATGAATCAGCAGCAACCTTGACATCGTCCGGCCGAAAAAGAAGCACGACTCCACGATACGCAAACGACAAGCGTACGACGTAAAATTTCCATTTCCTGCCCTGACTACCGGCAGCAGCCGCCCGAGCAGAGGTTCGCTCGCGGCGATCTGGGCGCCTCTCTCTTTGAGAGACGACCAAAAATATCTATCGAGTCCGTCTGCTGATATTCTCCGCCTAACAGCCGTTTCATCCACCGTGTTCTGCCCTGTCTCTCTCTGTCTCATCATAATCCCACCCAGAAGAGAAAAGACAGTGCAAGCTTTGTCTTTCTTTTTGCTTGTTGTCATCCAAGCGATTCGACCAAACGCAATAGGCCGAATCTGTCGACAAACCCAATGCCGAAAGGTGTATCATGGTGCGTAAGAAAAAAAGCCGTGACTTCGTATGCCGTTTGTTCCGTGTAAAACTTTTCCGCGGGCCGAGTTTCCCAGAGTTTGCCGTAAGAGTAGAATAAAAGGAAAGAGAAAAACAAGAGGAGAAAAACCAAGTCCCATGTGTGTACAAAGCATCCGCAATGCCAAGGTCGATCGTTCAAGTGAGCCATTTGCTCCGAAGCCGTCTGAATCGTCGTTGCGGAGCAAAATCCATCCTGTCCTCGAAGACAAGAGAAGTTGTCGCCAATTACCCATCGCAGTCGCAGTCGCAAACATGTGCTTAGTTGTTGGGGCACTGGGACTGGACGTGACCAGGTTGCTGGCACTTGTAGCAGATCTTCTCGCCGCCGGAGGACTCCTTGGGGCAGTCGCGAGAGAAGTGGCCGTTCTCGCCGCAGTTGTAGCACTTAGAGCCGTTGGTGCAGTCGCCTGAGAATACACGTAAGCTGAAGTTCGGGGCACCACTGGACCATATCGGGACTACTCACGAGACATGTGGCCGTAGCCGCCGCAAGAGTAGCAAGTCTTCTGGCTGGCGCCGTAGCCGGAGTTGTAGCCGCCGCCGAAGCCGCCGCCGTAGCCGCCGCCAGACTTGGGGCAGTTGCGGGCAATGTGGCCGACCTCACCGCACTGGCAATCTAGGTATTAGCATCGCGGTGGCGCTAGGTAGTGATCGGAAGGCGTCGTACCTTGTAGCATTCGGAGCTGGAAGCACCACCACCGTGGCCGCCGACGTTGCCTCCCTGGGGGCAGTCGCGGCTGATGTGGCCGGCCTGGCCGCAGCGGTAGCAGGACTTAGTATCCTTCGGGCCCTCGGGGCAGTCACGGCCTTGTTGTACGGTCAGTTCACGACCTTACACCAAGGTCCGAATTCTTGACGTTGGACTTACTCATGTGGCCCTCGTCTGAAGCAAGGCTGTTAGTCATGTCGTGGATTGAAGTTAAGTCGCAGTCTACTTACTACCGCAGTTGTAGCTAGAGAGAGTCAGTCCAGTATTCAGCATATTGATCGCAAAATTGAGGAGCATACCACTTGGCGGCGCCACGGTTGGGGCACTCGCGGGCCTAGATTTGGTCAGTACGGCGGGTTCTAGACGTGATCGCACCCTCTCGTAGCATACCTGGTGTCCAGCAGCACCGCCTAGATATTTCTGTCAGACTCTTCGCTTCACATCTTCATGTTATGTCAAGTAGGGGTTTGAATAGGTGTCACCCGCACACCAGCTTCAAGTCAGTAGGACGTCGCAGTAGTCTCCAAGCGGGCTCTTGACGATTCTGTCCATGTAGACTTGGCGCAATTATAAAGGAAACATTGTTCGTTTGGTGCGAGCTTCTTTATTTTCTCAATCCGGAAATCGTGCTCAATGAACCCGGCCAGTCCATCGGAGTCCACGTCTCTCAGATAAGGGTTTTGGCCAACGCAAGATATGCTGTTGCTTGAGACAAACACACAATCCAACGAGGCACTCGCACCTTGAGGAGAACAGACGTCCCAAAGGAAAGCTGCATAAACTGCCACCAATAGCGGGCTGAGATAGCAGTCGTTTGAAGCGGTGAGAAGTCGATGAACCAATGACAACGGGACAGGATGAAGTACCAAGTCCCGATCGTCAATAGTCACCCGCACAGAAACGCAAAAAAGGCGGAAGAAGCAGAAATTGACGGGTGTGGCGGTCGGCGGGGGAGTGGTGAGATTTAGGAGAAAAGTCAGGGTAACTCACAGGTGAAGCAGTTGCGGGCCTGAGGAGGAGCGGATCCCTGGAAGTCCATGGTGAAGTTGTTGGCGGGCGAAGATGCGAAAGGGGTGTTGTTGGTCTGAGATAGAAGACGTTAGAATGGCGATTGCTGACGTTGGAAGAGATCTCGCAGCAGCAGGATCAAGCCAAGGTTTGTTTGGTGGGAGATCTGGCAGGCGAAAGGTTTGTTGCGATGAGATGTGGTTGAGGTGGGGTGGAAAGTGGCAAGTGGCATGTGTGCGCGCGATGTGGGGAAAGTTGGAGATGGAGAAGTGTAAATCAGCTTTTCCCAGGCTGAGCCTGCTGTTCAGGTAGGTACAGCAGGACGGCAGAGGGCGATGGTGGTGTCGATGTCATTACAACAGCAGCAATGACCCATTGAGGGCGACGAGGGGATGCAGCGGCGACGGGGAGCTGAGCTGCTACTCACGGTCTGGAAAGGTGAACCGAGTGAAAAAGCTCAGTTCTGGTCGAGGAGGGGTTGCGGAAAAAGGTAGCAAGGCTTGTGTGCGATGGAGGTGGTTGTGGGAAGATGTGAAGGGGGAAGGAAGTGGTGGTCTTGCGGAAGGGATTGGTCTTTTTCAGTGAATTTTTTTGGATGTCCACCGCCTTAGCTGGATGTGGAGCCGCGTGAAAAATGGCCTGTAGCGTCCAATCAGAGAGGAAAGGGGCTTTTCGAGGAAGAGCCTGTCGCAGTCCAGTCGTGGTCGTGGTCGTGGTAAGGTACTTTCTTAGCCCGGTAGCAGCAGTGGCACTTGTTTGCTGCGGTATTAGCTGAGGTGATGGTAGTCGATCAGAAAGTGTGAAGGCGAGGGACACTCTGGAACGTGGTGAGGAAGGTAAGGATAGATACCTACTTAGGCAAGCGATGGCGGGCGTGGTTGATAGTGGCTACCTACCTACCCTAGGTCATCCCGTCCGTTTACTCTCATTGTTTCTGTCCTCATCCTCTGCCTTCTTCGCTGTAGGTGTGGTCCATAGGCTGAGGCAGACGCAGCAAGTCATCTTGGTTCACTTTCACAGCAGTACACCAAAATTTTCTTGACACCGGTATCACGTAAGGTGATTTTCCCAGTTTCTTGTTCTGCTCTGGCTAGGAGGCCGGCCCGAACCTCTCCAAGATTGGCTAACACGCACCTCCAAACTAAGTTGGCTGGGCTTCGGCTGGGCTGATATTACTATCAGAGGGTAGGAACGATACTTTTGAGCTGAGGCGGCCGCCGCTGCCCGGATGTGCCTCCTGGTTCAAAAGCAGGAGCCGATGATGAGACTACGTGCCTATCTTGCCTCGCTTAGTACCTCAGGTGCTGCTACCATCCCACCCTCAGTCTCCAGAACATTGACCCGGCCTGGACAAAATAGGCAAGAAAAACCTCCAGCGACTCCTTCGGGCTGTCGACCTTGTGATGCGCCGGAAGTAACCTGGGTTTAGCCAGGGGTCTCGTTCATGAGATCAGGGTAGTCGACGACGACGACGACGACGACGACGACGAAAGGTAATTGACGAAAATCGGTGCCCGGCGTAAAGAAGGTTCGGCAAACTTGAGATGACCTGGGACGAAGCTTGCCCGACCTCTCAGACTCGAACCTTCCGATGATGCAGCTAGGACGGGAAGCACAAAGTCAGGGTTTTGACATGGCAAAAGCCGTCGTGAGCTGGTTTGTGCGACGGACTTGACTCCAGGGACGAGAACTCAAAGGCGTGTGAGAAAGTGTAATTACCCCCATGTGGCTGAATATGGGTGGCAAAAGAGGCACCAGAAGGCACCAGGAGAAAGGCATCTGACTTTGGAAATCAGAAATCGCTGATACTAGCTAGTCTCTACTGAAGTAAAGAGGTCCTCCTCCTCCTTCTCCAAGAGTCACCCGCAATATCAGGCATGGCTCGTCATTTCTCTGTTTGCAGTTACATTTGTTTGCTGTCGCATTTCTGTGGCCCCTCGGTTTTTCGAATTTTTCCATATTTCCCCCCTCACGGATTTTTTCCAACGACGGGGGCAAAATTTTGGCGAAGAGGGATTCAGCATGTCGAATGAGCTGGGGTCCCCCTGCGCTAGGTACTAATTTAAATCGCCGAGAGGTAAGCAAGTGGCACCATGGTAGGCCAGACACTGTGACTTGTGATGCCCCAGCCTCGCTAAACCCTTTTCCATCCCTACGAGAGGCCCGTCCCTTGCATCCCTCCCTGTCCGAAGGCCCCTCTCATCACAGACTGTTTGCAAGCTCTGATAAGTCTGTCTCACAAGCCTTCAATAGCCCCTCAATTTTTTTGGTCGCCGATGACCTGAGTAACAGCAGAATCGCAGTTAATCATGTCATCGCACTTCCAGCTCATAACTACCTTACAATACTGTCCAGCCTCGAAACGATGTCTTCGCGTAGAGTATTCGAGGGGACATGCCTCTGATACCACAAAAGCATCAACTGCCTGCTCTGTTGCAAAAATGGAGTACCACACAGGAGCTGATCTCATATGCAGTTGCCCCTCCATCATGCAGGATTCTCGTTTTCTGCTCAGCAACTTTGGTTCACACTGTGCAGATGTCTCCATTTGCCGCGTATTTCATTTGGGCGGTGGTCTCGGCTGCACAATGGTTTTGCTCACGGCGCCGGTCCGGTTGACGCTGCTGGTGCGTCGGTGGGATGACACGTACCACCGTGTGACCCTTCTTAACGAAACGATGGAGAGTTGACGTCCTGAAGAAGCTCTACAGACAGATACATGCTGCGTTAGATCAAGGACGAAAAGTTCGAGTGGCCCAGGATTTTTTTTTTTTTAAAGCCCCTTCTCGCGTCATTGATTCGTGTACAATGATAGACGCCTTATTCAGATGCCATTGGCGGCAAAGAGTTGCTGGCCATCTTCCCGGACGACCTTACGGACTCTTTGCTTGATGAAGGTTTGGGCCGAGGCTCGGACGGCCCCTCCAGATCGACGCCGACACACCATCCCCCCCTCACTAGCCCATGTACTGTTTTTGACATCGGCTCCGTATTTTTCAACCGCCTTCCTGCCAGGAATTTAATCTGCGATATCTCACTGGAGGAATTAACGCACAAATCCCAAGAGTCTCTGTTTCGCACCCCCCAGTGAGCGAGCCACATTCTCAAGAGAGCCTTGTCCGCGGATTGGTTCATTCCACCGAGATGCAGCTCCGACCCGGCCAGATCTGCCATGCTCAATCTCGCGCCACTCTTCCATTTCAGGTTGGTGGTAAGCTTAGCCGTCGACCACACCGGATGAACCCGGCTATGGCTCCAAACGGCGCCATGCCCGTACGGTATGCACCGCGCGCATAACCACATAGAAACGAGCCTTGGTCCATGGAGGTTGGCTTGTTTCCTTTCAATTATTATGTGGCCAGTATATTGCGGCAACCCTTGGTCGATAATAGCGTTCGATCGAAAGTTCCTTGCTCTCGCTTGCCTGGCATTACGCAACAACCATGCAGGGGTAAGAAGCCGATGCACGACTCCGCATCCACCTGCGAGCTTTGAATGATGAGGGCATCGTCAACCACGGAGTTTCGTTCTCGTGTTCCGAATGTACAGGAGTTCCGAACAATCTGGCGTCATCCACCTGTCCAAGGCAATTGCGAAGGCAGGCACTAGAGACACCCGACCATGTCATGCCTCCTTTGGCTAGCATGGTCTGGATTCCTGTGATGGGGTATTTGCCGGCCAAAGAGGCCGCATTTTGGCCGCAGGTACAGCCCAAGGCGCACTAGTACGACATGTAACCACATACCGCAGGAATTGTGGTGCATGAGGAGCCGCAGCTTTTCCAGAATTCATGAAGCAGCAAATACCAACGATTGAGCATCGGGATTGGCTCGCTAGGAAGGCACCCCTGAATTCCTCCAGGTGAACGCGTCGCATAAACTCATCGTACCGACCCTCTAGATAGATGGGAACGGGGAATTTCGAATCCTTTGAGAGCTCGTTGCATCGATACAGTCGTTGAGAAAAATCAACATGTCGGGAAACCTGCCACGTGCAGAATAATTCTCGAAGCTCGGCTCAGGTCGAAGGTGAGCGGTGTCTAGCTGTGGTTTTGTTGGCGAAAGGATTCACATAAAGCTTCCGCGAAGACGGCACGAAATACCCGGCTAAAACGAATCGGCAAGCAGACACAGACCCTCGTCTACCTTACTAGTGCTCGGCGGGCTTTCCGCCCGGGAAAGATCTGTCCACTTCTTGAGGGAAAGACTTAGAACCCTGCTGTTTTCAACACTCATAGCTGCTGTTACGCAGCAAACAGAGAGCTTCTCGTATCGTGACCGAAGCAGAGCAGCTGTGGTTTTTGTTCTTTAACGCGGGAGACGAAGCAGTGCTTTTCCAGCTTGAAGGGTCATCGAAGTGCAACTGTGGTAGCACCAGTAGGAACAGGGCGGATTTGGCGTGTCGTGCGAGGGCGATCACTCACTGGGATTAGTGATCGTTGGACACATAGGGCCGAAGGACCGTGATCCGTGGGGAACGCGGGAGCTTGGCCTAACGAGGAGAAATCTTCAATCTCGGCCGTGCGCATCTGCATATTCACATCTGTGGAAGTATTCGTAGGTTCACCGGAGTCTGTAATTGCAGGCAAGTCTAGCCGTGCCAATTGATGGTGTTGACACGACTTTTGATGGACGGATGCGCCCCGCCAAGCTCCTCCTACAGCGGAAGGGGCTCCGATGGTCTCAATGGGAGACATGTGATAATAAGGGAGTCGGCTTCCCTTCCGGGGCTATTCTGGATCAAATGGCCATTCAACGATTAGGCATAATTTGGAAGCACCGAAGTCATATCATAGTGCGCTGCTCGGCTTCCCTGGCAGACTACGTACAGTTCCATTTTTTACATACTGTGCAATCCGCACGTGCCCCGGCGCAACCTCGACGCGCTATTCCCTGCAACTTCGCGTGAGCAACACACGGGTGCCTGGTGATTTGCGAGTTGTCAATCCCCGCGCCGTGCATCGATACGACCGTTTTTATGTCTAGGGACTACCCCTAGACCACGAAGCTTCTCTTCGGTATCATGGAGAGCTTCTCGGCAGAGAGCCGCTCTGCGGTACAGGAAGCTTTCAATGCCTTGCGTCAAACGATTAGCAGGGAGCTTGAGAATGGTATTTCGATGACCCTGACGTAATGCAGTGACCAAGTGCTAACCCTGCACGACAGAGCTCGACAAGAAACTGACAAAAGATGCCCAATATCGCGAATGTCTACACGATGAGCTCGAAATCCTTAGGTCTCGTTCTGAGGAGGTCGACCGCCTGGAACGGGAAAACCGAAATCTGAGAATGAAATTGCTGCGTTTCCACCAAGATGGCCGAGCCACCAAATCACCAACTCCTGCTACACGACGTGTTACCAATGACCAAGGTACCAACACAGATTCGGTGCCGATTGAGTCGACTGAGACGGAGGGTGACAAGGGAAGCATACTCCGCGAAAGTCACAAAGTCCTTAAGAAATACAATGCACTGGATAAGAACTTCAAGACTTTAATGGCCAGTTACAAGAAAGAGAAGGAGGACAAGAGACACTGGGAGGAATACGCAAAAAGCCTCGAGGACAAGGTGAAGAGACTCGAAGGTCCGTCTGGAAAGTCGGTAGTACCAACAGAGCCAACTTTAGAGCCTCGCAGACCTCGTTCGAAAGCAACACCAAGCCTCACAGCAGGTCCCGGCGTTGAAAGCGCCACGACGGACGAGCCTGCTGAAGCTCCAGGAGCTGCACACGATGATCCGATTCCCGCGCTAGTTCAGAAGCAGCATGGCCGAAATATTCCTGACGAGCACTCCACCGAGGGCGACACAATGGAGAGCGGCGGAGACGCTGATATGCCAACTCTCCCACGCCTTAAGCAAATCGTCGAAAAGAGCGAGGTTCACATTAAGGCTGAATCGTCATCCGACGGCCTCGAAGTCATTTCCGAGCGTTATGTAGGGAAGAGAAAGCGCGTTGGTGACACCGCGGATAGCCCCGGGCGGGCGAGAATCAAGTTAGAGAGCTCCAATTTGACAATCAGCTTGCCTTCCACGCAGATACAAGAAAGCATGGACCTGGACGAACTCGGCCCAAGGGTTACTACACCAAAGAGAAAGAGGCAGGCGGAAATTGCACGAGCCAAGAGCACCGATCCCGTCTTCGTCAGGCCCGATAACATCAGCACGCCGGCTGCGAAGCCCGCTGACAGCTCTGCGGTTCTGAAACTTGTCAATCCTAACGCGCGACTTGTGCGCCCGCATGAGAAAATGCTTTCCGAGAAGCCAACCAGGAAAGGACTTGCCCAAGGCATAAGAAGCCTTGCTGAGGACGGTCTTGCCTTTCAAGAATCCGATCTTGGTGACCCCTTGAAAAGACAGTTCCGCACGCCACAGCCTGGAGGTCGGCTTCACAATCTCCTGAACAGCCCCTCAACCGATCAGGCGCCGGCCATAGTACGGTCGGCGCCTCAACTTCGCGATCCAAATCCACTGGTTTCTGATGAACTTGAGCTTCCCAACCGACGGCAGTTACCTTTCAGCAAAGACCGTAGGGAGAAGTCTAAGGCAGTTGATGACGTTGCAGAAGAAGCTGGTCCAATGCGTAGTTCGTCTAAAAACCGAGCCGCGGTTGAGACCCCGCTGACGTCTTCAAAGGCGCATCTTCGATCAAAACCCGTCGCAGCTCTGCGTCTGGGCGACTTCAAGATAAACCCAAAGTTCAACGACGGCTCTGATTATGCATATTCGGAGGTGGTGAGAGGCCACGACAGGGCGGGACTGCCCGGTTGCACCGACATGAACTGCTGCGGTCCACACTTCCGTGCCATGGCTCTTGCTCAGAAGAACAGCCATGACCGCAGCGTGGCATCGGACAACAAGCTATTTGAAGATTATCTGGGAGATAAAATCAGTACAATCCTGGGAATGTCGAAAGCTGAGAAGGAAGAGCTCTGGGTCAAAGCCAAGACTTGGCAGCTCGCCAACGAACTAGGCAAGCATCGCCACCGGTATGCTCGCCGATCGAGCCCTCCAGGATACTGGAACACAGAATTTCCCAGTACACAAGAGGATCAGGCTGAAAAGGCCGAGTATGAGATGCGGGAGAAGGAAATGATCCAAGAGAGGTATAGAGATGCTGTGAGGGGCGGTGGACGCTGGTTGTTCAGGGACGAATAAGCTTCAGGCATTGTGTTTGTAGTCTTTCAGCGAGCCTTTCAGCGCAGTGCATGGTTTCCTTGAGTCTATATGGATACAAACGAACCAAACGATTTGATTCCATCACGGTGCAACCTAAGCTTACTGCCTTAGCTTGACCGAGTTCACTTTAGGTCCTGGGCCAGGGCTGCCAGGTGACGTCCATCGCGCCGGAGAGACCCTCAGGAGCCCGGGTGGGGCCGATTTCGGGCAAATTACCTACGGAAAATGAGGCCTGAGGTCTTCCTGCCGGGATCGCCCTCTGATCTGTGCACAAGGCTTTCGGCTCTTGCACTATTCGCATTGCGCCAACAAAGCGCGGAGCCCGCAGCCTGCTAGCTCCAGGTCAACCTTTCCTTCCTGCGCGCGGCGTAATTTTTTGTCATCTCCAAAGTGGAAGCAACAGCATAGTTGCACCACAGCGGCGCCCTTCCGGTCGTTGCTGATTCACCGTTGCCGTCTTCTTCTGCGGCCTTCTCTTCGCCTGCCCGCTGAATGACTGCTTGAGCGACAGCTCATTTCCGATCCACTTTTGAGTCAGGGCAGCTGGATGTGTACTTTTCCGGCTTCGAGAACGTCAATCCAAAAAGAGGAGGCGACACACGACCATCCTCCAAGAATTTCCGAGCTTCTCTTCCTGCCTTGGCGCAACCCACGCAGTCAAATAACGCCCATAATCGAATAGCTGCTACTCTCGATTCGCCGCCGAGCCTGTCGACGCCTCCATTGCGAACGCGCCGGCAACCGCCTCGAAGAAAGTCGCAGATCCAACCGGCAGTGATAGTTCCAGTCGTGGACGATCACTGCAATCACACAACTCCCAAGCCGGCAGGATGAACAATCGTCATCTGCCGGCTGGGCAAGCCATGCCGGGGGGTGGTGGGCCGGGAGGTGGCGTCGGTGTCGACATGGGCGGCGGGCCTGGAGGATGTAGAGGACGGAGGATGCAGCAGCAGCCGTATGCGCAATATCAACAATACCAGCATCTGCCCATGTATCCAACCAACTGGAGCCCCTATGCCGGCACCCCGTATTATCATCAGCTGCCGCACCAGTATCAGAATGGCGGTGTTCCATCTGGTTACATGCACTACCAGCAGCAGCAGCCGCCGTACGTCAGGTCACCACAGGCGATGCCGCCGTATGTCCCCATGGCCGGCGTTAGTATTGCCCAGCCGTACCATCAACCCTCTCAGCCGTCACCTGCTCTGTCGAACCCATACCAGCCGCCTCCCGTACCTGCCGCGTTGCCTGTTCAGTCGCCTCCGCCTCCTCAACCTCAGCCTCAGCTTCAGACTGTTCACCAAACTCCAGAGCCCCGCGTTTTGACACCGGTTGCCGAATCCTTCCAGCCTGCCGCCGAAGCATTTAAGCCCGTGGCTGAGCCGTTCAAGCCTGTCGCCCAGTCTTTCCAACCCTCCGCGCCTGCTCCTCAGACTCCTCCCACCCCTCAGAGTCCAGAGCTTCCGAAGCCGTCCACAGTCTGGCGGGCTCCTGTAAGTGCCAAATCCGTTCCTAAATATGAACGTTTCGCTAATGGGAGGTAGCTGCCTTGGAGCGTACCGGGACAAGGTGATTTTCCCAAAAGGGCTACGAAGTCAAGACGCCGCAGAAGACTTTTAAGTGCGAATGCGCAAAACATCACGTTACCTGCGCAGACCACCATCGATCAAGCTGAAACCCCGACCGTGAAGGCAGGCGCAAAGGACGGCAAGGAAGGAATTGCCGGGAAGACTGCTGCTAAGAAGACAGTCTTCTGGAATGCTAAGGATACTGATTCAGACACTGCTACCCTCAAGGCCGAGTCGACCACTTCTGAACCCCCGAAGGAGAACGTGGGATCCGGGATGAGCATTTCGAACGCAGATAGTCCCAAGGTTGAAGCGCCCATGGAGGCTGCGAGACCCACGACCAGCAGCTCCAGTACCTCTCGGCCTGCCGTGCCCGTTGTTCCCGTTGTTCCGGCTATTCCGAGAAGCAGTCCTAAGGAGGCGAAGCCCGCTAGCATCAGCCAGCCAGAGGAGGCGACGAAAACCGCCACCCAGGAAAAGCATGCAGACGCTTCTGAGGCTGCAAGCACCGCTGCTGCGGAGCAAAAGACTGAGGCACAATCTGCAGCTCCCGCTAAAGCAGCACCTAAGGCGTGGGCCAGCCTTTTCTCCGCTGGTACTGCTGCGACGCCCAATGCTCAGCACAATGCCAATGGTCCCACGACTCCGGCGCCGCCCAATGGTGCTGCTAATGGAGCCGGTGCGGTCAACGGCGGCGCATCGAATCTCTCTGCTGGAAAGGCAAACTCTTTAGTTGCTGCCATTCAGGACTTTCGTGTTGAGAGTCCTTCCAAGTTCCAGTTCATTGAGCCGAGGGGTCTAATAAACACTGGAAATATGTGTTATATGAATTCAGTGAGTATTCCCACCGATTTCCTGAAGCAGCATAGCTGATAGGCTCAGGTTTTGCAAGTTCTTCTTTTCTGCGTACCATTTTACGACTTTTTGGATCAGGTCAGCAAGAAGGCTGTCCACAAGTTCAAGAGTGACACTCCCGTCATCGACGCCATGTGAGTTGCCTGCTTAGAAGAGCGAAAACTTCAGGACTAATAGCCGGCTAGGATCATGTTTATGAAGGAGTTCCGTGTGATCGATTCGAAGGAGTCGGTTGAAAAGCTCCGCAAGAAGCTCAAGAATGAGCAGCTGGAGCAGTACGGTGATTCCTTCATCCCGGAATTCGTTTACAAGGCGATTCAGCCTCTTCCTGCGTTTGCGAACATGAGGGTACGTGGTATTCTCTCTTGTTTGCTGAAAGTAGCCTAGCTGACATATTATGTAGCGCGGACACCAGCAAGATGCTCAGGAGTTCCTCGGCCTGATCTTGAACGCCATCGACGAGGAATGCGCACAAGTCATGTCCAGCGGATCGAGCAACGCGGCCACTGAAGTGCGGCCTACGTCCTCAGCAGCGAGCGTCCCCGGCTCTCATGATGGTGCGGACGGCTGGTTCGAGGTTGGGTCGAGACAGCGAGCCGTTGAGACCCGTTCTTCCGGAGCGAGCCAGACAACGCCCATCACGCGCCTGTTCAGCGGCCAGTACCGGTCCGAGATCCGTCGCCCTGGGGTCAAGGATTCGGTCACTACGGAGCCGTTTCAGTCTCTCCAGCTAGACATCGGTTCTTCGTATATTAACAACGTGGTTGATGCCATCAAAGGCTTGACGCTACCGGAGAGGCTTCAAGGCGATGCTGCTCCGATGACCAAGCAGACGTTGATTGAGACAGTGCCTCCTATCTTGATCCTCCATCTGAAGCGCTTCAGGTTTGATACCGAGGGAACCACAAAGATCGGCAAAAAGGTCGGTTACCCGCTCGACTTGCAGCTCCCCGCAGAAGTCCTTTCAAAGAGACGTCGCAATGCTCTCGTTGCAGAGCGCGCGGGCTTGCCAAAGTACAAGCTCATCGGCGTCGTCTACCACCACGGCAAGCAAGCTAACGGTGGTCACTATACCGTGGATGTCAGACGGCAAGACGAAAACGAGTGGATTCGTCTGGATGATACCGTCATTCGTCGCGTCCGCAGCGAGGATGTGGCCGAAGCTGGCGCAGAAGAAGAGGAGAAGGAAAGCTCCCGTCAAGGGCCCTCTTCACGGGATGCGTCGACCAACCGGTTTGGCGCCATGGCCGACGAGGATGAAGGGGACGGGTGGAAGGAGGTCACTACGTCCGCCAAGGGCGGAGAGAAGAGTGAGAAGAAGTGGAGCGCAGTCGCCAATGGCAGCAGCACTGCGTCCAAGGGCAAGCCGGCTAAAGACAACATCAAGGACAACAAGGTTGCTTACCTGTTGTTCTATCAGCGCGTCTGAAGGGGAAGCCAAAATCGGCGCGGAAAAGATCTCTATCCCACGTGGCATCGAGGTGAATGGACGGCGCATGCCGGGACGGTTATTGAAGGCGAGACGGCGCTTCCGCTGAGCAAGCAGCCCAGGCGCCTTAGATTGCAAGTCATAGGGACACAGCGAAACAGACATACCTGGGGACAAACCCTCAGTAATGGCGCAGTATTCTCGATATAATTTGACGATATGCAGCGGCCCCGTTGTAAATTTTCAACATTTCTCTCCGAAGAGGGAGGGGCGGGGAGGAAGTGGGCGGGTTGCCTGCTTGTGGGGAGGTTTTATGAACTATCGGCGGTTTTGGAGTAGAAGGTGGCGGCGGGCTATGAGAGGAGCTCCAACAGCGAGTTAAAGATTTGGGGATGAGGGTTGGGGTTGAGGGGGAATCAATGATAGGACATGGACCAGAGACGTCCCCGTAAAAAAAATCAAAAGTCTTTGATGAATCTGTTTGGCGGTGAACGGCTCGATATGAACCGATGATGAGTGCAATGAGAAGAAGTTGACGGCGTTGCCTTCGGCAGGCAAGCCGCAACAGGAAAGTGGGGTGGGTTCTGCGCGAGATCTGAGGAACACAAATCTTGCAGGAATCAATAACCACCGCATCCAACCAAGGCTACAACAATCCTACTGTTCAGCGAATCCCTCACTGCCTTAGGTAGCCGAAACCAAAGCCACGAGGCCGAGCGAACCGCAAACATGCCCGCCCCGTCGAGCTTCCCGAAGTACCTCTACAAGATTGTCCCCGATGCCCCGCCTTCCCCTCTGCCGGCGGAGTATCCCCTCTCCGACCTCGACCGCAACGACGGCTTCATCCATCTGAGCACCGCCGAGCAGGTAACCAAACCCCCTTTTGAACCACAGTAAGCTGCCTCGACGCTAACAATTACTAACCATTTGACTATGCCACTACAGGTTCTCGGTACGGCTGACCGCTTCTTCTCATCCGCTGCCACCTTGTACCTCCTCAAGCTGCCGTATGCTTCCCTGGAGAAGGGTATCCGATGGGACGACCTACCTTCAGGTGGTGGCTGCTTCCCACATCTTTATGGTCGCAACTTTGGTGCTGCGGATGTCGAGGATTCGAGGGGCTTCACTAAGGGCGAGGGAAAGACGTGGAGTGAGGTTCTGGGGAGAGATGAGTGGCTGGTCTGAGGGGCTGACAGCGATCTTGTCGGTGATACGTCGAGACATCTCAGGTGAATGGTGTAGGAAGATGACCCTCAGTCTGGCTTTCCCATAAGCCTGTTCTTTTTTTTTTTTTGGAGTGTATGGCTGGGACAATCTGGTAGTTAGGTTGGGGGATGAAGAGATAGTTTCCGCATAAAACGCGTCTGTCGTTCCACGAACATCGGCTTCGTTTCTCTTCCGGTAAGCAGAGCCACGTCGAAGGAGTTGGGGTCGGGCTCCATTTGTTTGGGAGATTACGTTCAGATACTTCCATCCTGGTCACTGGAAGAAGTTACACCGCTTCCCGCTGCCGCCTCAGCTCCACCGCCCTGCGTTTCCTTCTGGTTGTTTCTTGGGTATAGCTGTAGGAGGACGACAGAACCTGACATATCGGAATTTGCCCTCGTCACACCAGACTGCTGCGACAGAACGAGGAAGTAAAAGACTTGCCAGCATGTTTAAAAGACTCCGAGCGCCGAATACGCCTCACTAGCTTTGCATTGATGTGTAGACAACAATGCTGTGAGGCACTGAAGAGCTTTATGTAACCCGCCCCCGGCGGTGACTCACCTAGTAAATCAATTATTATTGACACCTTTATCATACTTATCATAAATCTGGGCACAATCCCTCAACTGCTCTCTGCAGTCATGGCGACGTCGGCCAATTGACTGCAAATCCTCACTGCAAGAAGCAGGTTTGTCGGATTCCGAGTCTGGATGGTCATTACCTGTACGACGTTCACCTAATCCCCCCACGAAATTGTCTCTTATCCCTGGCCAGTGCTTCTCGTAAGATAGTCAGTCCATGGTGACGTTAGATCTCGGCTGAGAGCCGAGAGCGAGGTATGGAAAGCGTGGATTGCAGAGGTGCACGATAAAGGGGGTTTGCTCGGCAAGCACGCTGATCAAGGGTTTACCCAATAATTGATAGCTTGAGTGTGCTGTCTTAGATCAGGCTCCCCCCTCGATGAAAGTTTATATTCCTTCTTTCGTCCGACTTAATCGATGTCCTGCGGTGCGGTAGGCAGAGGATGGCAGAATTCGACGTTTTAGTCAGTGGCGTGTAAAGGATTCTCTTGAGTCGCAATAGACTTATGGTGACAATCCATAACTTCTTTTTCGTCATAAGCAGGACATCTGTGGTGCAATTAGTTGGCAGAAGCTGCTGCCATAAATGATCCACAGCGTTACGCAAACGAGAATCATCGGTATCATTGTTGTTGAACTTCTCACCCCCCACCTAAGAGATCCTGTTCTACGAAATAATACCTAAGTCCCCAACTGAGGTTCCCGAAGTTTTCAAGTTCCCACCAAATATGGTAAGAAGACATGAAAAAATTTCTTCTATCGAACAAATCTCCACGAGATTTGGGCTTAAGCTTGGTTCAACATTGATTGTGTTTGGCTGGACATTCGCCCACCCGGCAGGCAAAGCGGTGTTTAACCATCTGAGAGATGCATAATGACATATCAATTCCTGTCCTTGAAAAAGTCGTAGTTCCTAGTTCTTCGAGGGATAGATCCCTGCCCACCTGCTCCTAGCTCATTCACTTACGTATACAGACTGAAACTAATGTTGTTTCCCCGCGTTGCACATATCGCAGTGCACAACGAGTCATACATCTCCTCCAGCCGTCTCAGTAAGCCTGTTAGCCTTTTAGCAACGGCCGCATTCATGAGACCGGCACTTTTGATCACTATCACAACCCTTCTTCTCTGCAAGCCGTGTACCAGACACCTCTTCCAGCAACAAGGATAAGAATGGATACTCATGTTCTTGTAACAGCCCTTTTCTGCCACACTTTGGTTTACACATAAAACAAAGAAACTACTACCCTTGAAATTTCTGAAAGACACTACTTGTAAGGCTGTTAAATAACTAGGCTATCATCAATTGGCATCATCTTCCTTCCTTACAGGAGGGTATACTGTCCTGTGCTCCAGTGCGAAAATGCTCCAAGCCCTGTTATGATTCCTTCCAGGTTCACATCAATGTCCTGTGTCATGCCAGCTCCACGCCCTCTATGCTTTTCAAGCTCGTCCCACCGCTTTGCATTTCCATTTCGTAGATTTCTTTGCTGCTCTTCCCAACGGAGCTTGTCCGCTGCGCATACTCTCTATACCCGGCGTCTTCCAACGCTTTGGCCGAGTCAGCTTGTCGGAGCACACCTCCTTCTTCTTCGTCGATGTAGCGCAACAACATTGTTCCCAGGAAATTCCCGAACCTCGCGTGGTTCACCGGCGACCGCGGCGCTCGTAGCCGGTTGTAGTAGTCTCGTATGTAGGGTCCTCGTCGCCAAAATGGCCTGGTGGCCAGAGGACTCAACACCGGCATAGTCACGGTGATGAGCCCGACGCCGATCTCTCGGAAGCCCCAGCGGTTTATGTTGATGACGGATGGCGATCCGGTGAGGGTAGTAATCGCTCGCACGATTGCGGTCGAAATAACGAAGACGCCGGACGACAGCAGAACGCCGACCGCGATCTTACGTCGGAGGGACACCCGGAGGTGCCATAGAATGGGTATTGGTATTGAAAGGAGGGCGGCGTCGGTGACAATGTTCAGCCACAACAGAATCCAAAAGTTTTGGGCTCGAAACGTGCATTCAGGCCCGGGTAGTGGTCGTATTCGCCAGTTATCGGAATATCTAGCTTTCACGTCAATGCCTCCTCTAGTCCATGAGATGTGCTGGACATACGGCTGACAACTCAGTGTGACTGTCAGACATAGAGCTACGTATGATAGACCGCAGAACCAGAAAAGTCCGATGAGTGTCTTACGGCGCAGTATCCCCAGAGTCAGGCGCTTGTAGAAGTAGAGTACGGTGAACTTGAGAACCCCTGCAATGTGTAGTCAGATTACGCCATCAAAAGACCTTTCGAATGAAACCTACAGATGCAGCCTGGATAAGAATACCAGGAGATGAACTCCAGTTTCGAACCAAGCTCCAGGGTTTCCACGTCGTAGTCAGATAGCGAGGGCACTATGGCGGCAGTAATATCGATGTTGGCGCCAGTGTAATAAGTTATTTGGACGATGCACGCATTGAGTGTGTAAAGCGCAAGATACTGCTCGCATTTAGCCACCATTCGAGGGTCGTAGTACAGCTTGATATCAACATACAGACAAAGCTAGCCAGTCGTCACCGCGGAATCCACGGAATCCGACAGTTCGTATGCGCACTGCAAACCGCAGGAGTATCACGAAGACACCTATTCCATACCAGGTCTGGGCCAATCCAATCCTATCAGCTGACCTTGCAATTACTTGTGACCACGCAATTGAATGCGGGGAACGACATACCCAAACCTCGGGTAAATAAGTGTCGTCTTTTTCCAAGTGCACATTCGGACTCGGCTCCCGCATGGTTTTCTGTCCACAGGATCGGGCATCCGCGTCCGCATCGTCGGCGGCAGATGGGTGGTAAGGGCTACAGCGAAGATGTCGTCGAACAGGACAGATGCCATCTACACCCCTAGAAGGATGCTAACATCGATGGGATAATTGAGGGGGAAGCACGAATTTTCGTTTGAAGGCAGTACAGGACAAGTAAAGACCGATTGGAAACCTTCGCGGATCGCGCCCAGTAGAGGAGGACACAGGCTCTTCTTTGTTAGTTGCGAATCCCGATCGAAGAGGATTCGGAAAAGCACCCGCGCGGACTAAAACTCTATTTAGTCAAGGTAGCCCATATATCGTTCCCACCACAAAATATAACGCGATTTCGAGCCGGGACGGCACTGGGGCCCCTTGCTCATCGGGGTGGAAGTCGGCAGCGGAGGCTGGGGTAATGGGGGCTGTTCCTAGATTAATACCAGCGCACGCACATGGACCGTCATAACCCGCAGGGTTTATGCTTGGACCATTCGTCTGGAAGATTTGCTTGGCTTTCCGATGTATACACGTAGTCTTAGGGTGTGATCTTCTCCCCAGTACTAATATGCGTACTAGAGATTTCGGGGCAAAAGTGACCTCTGATGATAACTAACATCCTTATGCAATTTTGGATTAATATCAGAAGTACCCTTTTCACTACCGAGTTAGCATCTTAACCTAATCTAGCGAGGGATATACTCACTGCCTTTATAGCTAGGGTCCCTAGATAGGGCTACTGCTATACCTTGCTAAATTGCTATAAACTTTGCCTATATTATAGCCCTCTCTATTTAATAAAAAAGCCCTAAGTTAGACCCTCTTGTGATAACTCTAAGTACCTCTACTAGTAACTAGCAGGCTGACGAGGGCTTGAACGTTCAGGATAGTATTATAGTTATAATACCTATTATTAATAAGAGTTCTAAATCTAATAAAGAAGAAATCCAGGAGATCGAGCTAGCGCTTATTAAGATATTAAACCTAAGATCGAGGAAGAGGAAGAGAATATCTACTGCTAATAATAACACCCCTCTACTTATAACTAAGTCTAAGAGATTAAAAAGCAAGGGCTTATAGATATATTAGTTAATCTATTAAATAGTAGTATTTATATAGGAACTCCTATATATATACTAGGATAAGAAGCTAAATATTAATAAGCTATAAGCCCTGAAGCTAGTATAGGTAGAGATTATAAGGAGCCTTACTAATAGGAACATCTTTAACTATACTATAACGTTAGATTAGGTATATAATAAGTTCTATACTAAAAAAAAGAGGTTCTCTCTATAGGCATAAGTAGCGCTAAGGTTAGGTAATACCTTTAATAAGGCTATTAGTATAGCGTACTGTAATAATAATCAAAAAAGGTCTTTTTTAGCTAATAACCTAAGTTAGCGTGGATCTAGAACGTCGGGTTAGGTTAGCCTTAGCTATACTTAGAGATATAGAATAGAGGCCTAGGGACTAGTAATAATATATATACTATAGAGGAGATTGCGCAGGCGGGGGACTCTAATATAGAGGATAATTATCACAGTCTTCCTACTAGCCTGGGGCTATAGTAGGGGTCGCTAAGACTGCGAGTAAGACGAGGAAAAGAGCAATATAAGCGTGAATAATAATAAATAGTATAATAGGTAATTATAGGTATATAGTAATATCTTCTATAATAGCCGAGCCTTCTAAGCTATCTACTAGAAGTCTCCTACTTAAAGGATAGGCGTTAAGCCTAACCGTAGTTATATAGAATGCTATATAGTAGCTAACTATATTACTAAAAAGCATATAATATATACCCCCTTTTTAAAAAGCAATTATCCTAATTACTATCTCTATCGATCTAGGATATATATATTTAATATTCCCTTCTCTCCTTCTTTATATCCTAATCGCTAGAAATTACTATAATATTATTAATTAGGCGTCGTGCTTATAGAGGAGTATATCGAACTTAGATATCTACTAGTACTTAGTAGCACTATTATTACTAGTATTACTAGGGGTAGGTTGCTTATTACTAGTATGCTAGAGACCTTTAATTATAATATAGAGGTTTGCAATCTTAGTGCGAAGGCTTATAATCTCCTTAGTCTTAATTATATTAATAGCTATATAAATCTTATTCGCAACCGCCTGCTTAGATATATTATTATTCTTAAGTTTAGCGAGATGCTCGCTAATAGTATTAATATTAATAATATCTATATTAGCTATATTAGCCTCTATAGTATCGAGGCGAGGAAGGATTTCCTATCGGATGCTATTAATAATAATATTAATATTACCCTCAGCCTTATTAGCGAGGTCCTTTGCGTTTTTAGCATCCTTATAGGCTAATAGGTCTATAATAGTAATATTGCTAATATTAACGAGCAGGGCGATAGAAAGGAGGTTAATACGGTTTATTATAATAAGGTTATTAGTAATAATTCTATTAGTATAACTATAGGTATTGCAAAAGTATATAGCGAGGACCTAGGCGCAACTAGGGAGAAGCTCGCTATAAGTATTATTATTAATATATATATTATATGCTTACTTAAGGGTATCCTAGATATATCTAATATAAAGGTTAGAAGATATGTTCTTAGAAAGTTCGATATTATTAAGGATTTTCTCGATCTCCTCGATAAGGATTATATCGGGGTAGTATAAAAAAGCGTTATTAATATAAGCCTTCGCCTCGTCGATCTACTAGCGCTAGGCTATAGGGCTAGGGCAGCCCTTCTTAGGAGTCTTATGAGGGGTAGTAGCTATAGTTTTAGCTAAGGCGGGCTCCTCGATATTAGTAGCAGTACTAGTAATAATATAGACTAGCTTAGTAGCCTAGGTATCGTCGTTCTAAATATTATTAGTATTATTATTAATAACCTCCTCGTATTAGGTCTTAGTATCTATAGCGAAGAAGTTCTTCTTAGCTACCTGCTTGCTCTTCTTGCAGTCCTTGCGGGACTTCTTCTTCTTAGTAGTAGACTTATAAGTCTTAATTAGAGTGCTAAGGTTAATATTATAGTTACTAACTTAATTATTACTACCTTAGCGTAGGGAGATAGGGTTAAGCACCTCGTTATTCTAGGGGTTAGTACCCTCGTCTTAGCTACTACTATTATTAAATAGGTGAGAGGATAGGACCTCATAGTTATTAGTAACTTCCTTGCCTTTAGAAGCTATTATTATAGTAATATTAATTAGGCTAGTATTTAGGAGGCTATATTTAGTAGATTAGGATAATATTATTACTTATTATAGGAAGTCTATCGGGTAATAATTAATATATAGGAGAGAAGTAAATAAATAAAGGGTATAAGTATGCTTAAATAAAAAGTAGGTAGGTATAGTAAATAGAAAGGAAGGTATAAAAAAAAGATTTTATAATAGGGGTTAGTAAAGAAGGTATATAAAAGTTAGCACCCTCTGCTCCTTCCTATTTATTTTAATATAAGATAGAGAGATCGAGGGAAGAGTAGTTAATTAAATAATAATAATAAAGGGAAAACTTATAATCCTAATATTAATTTAGGATAGATATATTTATCCTATTAAAAGGATAGGAAAACTATTTAGTTATATATAAGGTGCACGCCTTCTTATAGCTCTTTTATTATCCTAGTTAAGGGGGAATTTAGTATTATACTCGTTAATAAGATTATTTATATTAGGTAATAGGAAGTCTCTTTATTCCTAAGTATTATCTTTTACTATAAAGCCTTTCTACTAGACGAGTTATTTAATAATAGGTTTATAACTCTTCTATAAGACTCTTTATTTAATAATATAGTTAAGTTCCTACTCCTTACTACTATTAACTTTAATAAGCTTTAGTAGCTAAGTCTTATAGTTAAATAGGTCTTCTCCCTAGGCTAGCTTATATAGCTAGGCTATAGAGAGGATTAGGTAAACCCGCTAGTACTTAGGAATATCTACCTCATAGGTAAGAGGATTAATAATATGCTTAATTCAGAAGGGTCCTATCTATCTAGAGGTCTATTTACTATTATATTATCCTAGTAAGTAGAATCCTTTGCTAAGTTATATCTAGACTTTATTCTCTTTATTAAAAGTTATATTAGAGTAGTAGTTATTATATCTCTCCTTATGCGAGGTATTCGCTATATTAATAAGTAGTAATACCTCCTTCTAATATATCTCCCTGAGGATAATAAGGCTCTTAGTCGGGGTGCTTATTTATATAACTATATCGAGGATACTCTATAGCTTAAATCTAAGTATAACCTCCTTTAGTAATTATCTAATTATAGTAAATAGGGAGTTATTAAGATTATACTATAGGGCAGATAGTATACTAGTCTATAGTATATTAGGGGATTTAAATATATAGAACTATTTTACGATTTCAGTAGTCTAGTTTATTCTTTCGCTCTACCTATCTATCTAGAGGTAATATGCTATTAAGAGGAGGAGCTTAATATAGAGGGCGTTAAATATTATATACTATACTATAGAGATAAACTTAGGATCCTAGTTACTAATAATATAATATAGAATTCCCTAGTTTAAGAGGAAAAATATATAGAGTAGGACTATTGCTTATTCTTTTGCTCTATAGGTTAAATATCCTACTAGAAGGATTATCTTCTTTAAGAATTTATATATTACTATTACTAATATATCTAACTCTAGGAAACCTAGTAGGGCGTAGGGACTTCCCTAGGATAGCACCTTAGGTATATTAGTAACGAAGTTAATAGTAATAGTATTATAAGGGATATCTACGACGGGGATAGGTTATAGCTATCCTAATAGCCTTTAGCAGTTAATTTAGTTCTCTTTATACTAGTTATAGTAGGTAATATATTATCTTATAAGCGACTTCTTATTATAGAACTAAAAAGTCGATATTTCTATTATTATATAGTTTATACTAAAGTAGTATTTTTTATTATAGCTAAGGCGGAGAATTGCAGGTACTAACTTGCGCGGGATATAGAGTCTACGGGTGCTATTAGTAGCTATATAAAGGATAAGCCCTTCTAGTAATAGACTCTAAGGAGTTATTTAATAGCGTTTTAAGGCTCTCCTAGCAGCTCTAGCGCTATTTTCCTTAGTAATAGCATTAAATAGTAACTATTATTTATCCGGTTCCTTCTGCTAGGATCGGAGTTATTTAAGAATTTTGCTATACCTCGTATTATTAGTATAATTATTTATAATCTCAGCGATGAAGTCCTCCGAAATGCTTATAATTATCTCCCTTATTACTCTATAGGCTTAGGACTTCTTAGCTAACTAGTTAACTATGCTTATAAATCCTATATTATTATTATTATTACTATAAGTTATTTCCATAAGAATATTACTATCCTCAAACCTATTAGCTTAGCCTGAGGCTATAAGTAATAGTAGGTATGAGAGGGCGTCGGGGATAACGTTAAGCTTCCCTAGTATATAGGTAATATTAAGGTTAAATTGCAATAGGTAGTTTATAGCGCTCGCAAGCTGTAGGTTAGCTTTATTAAGGTCTATAGTCCATAGCGAGGTATATATAAGAATTCCCTTTATAGCTACGTAATCTATGAGAATTTATATAGGGTGCTTATTTAATTATACGAGCTTATAGAGCTTTTTTATAACCTATACTACTACTATTACCTCTACCTCTATAGCGAAGTATCGCTTTTCTAAGGGTAATATAACCTTAGATAGAAAAAGCACTAGTTAGATATAGATTTATATAATATCTTTACTAGGTATATTAGTACTATTCTATAGGATACTTAGTTAGAATATTATAAGCTTAAAGCTGCTTTTATAGGTATTAACCTTGAAAAATATAGGCTTATTTAGGTTATAGTAATATCTTATAACCTAGTTATAGAGATTCTCTTAGAGGGTATTCTATACCTCTTGCTCGCTTAGTATTAGTTAAATAATACCTTTTAGACCCTCTTTATTCAAACTGCTTTTAATAGACTATTAGGAAGCATGTTTTTATTATAGAGTTTTATAGTAAGACGGGTCTTTCTATCCTATAGTAGTATTGTAATAATATTATACTAGGGTATATTATATTATAGCTATCTAGCTATTCCGAGGTATCTCTCGATATTATAGAGAGTTTTTAGGAAGCGGAGGTTCTTAAAAGCTGCGATCCTATCCTCTATTCGTTTAATACTATTAGTATTAATAATATAGCTAAGGAGTCTTACTTTAGGAAACCCTATAAAGGACTTCTTAGGTCTAATATAAAGGCGGTTATTCTCAAAGAGCTTAAGAATAATATTAATATACTAGAGATAATCCTCGTTATTATCGCTAAAAATAATAATATTATTAATATATGCTCGAGCAAAGTGCCTATAGTTATATAGGAGGCGATCTATAAAACGCTAAGCATAGGCTAGCGAGTTCTTAAATCCTATGAGGATAACGTTAGAAACCTCGATACTATAGGGACTTATTACTACTATCTTATTATAGTATTTTAAGTAGATTAGTAGTTAGTAGAAGAACCTAGTAGCGTTAAATATCGTTATATATTTCTTCCCTCTGAAGGCGTCTATTATATTATCTTAGTCGGGAAGCGGATATATATCTAGGATAGTAATTCAGTTAAGAGGGCGGAGGTTAATAATAACCCTGCCTTTTTTTATACTATTAACTACTCGCTATATAATAAAGAGCGGATAGACGACTAGGATTAGCCTATTACCCTATACTATCTTGCTATTAGTATATATCTTACTATAGATATTC